>JASSUY010006017.1:0-14857 GCA_032466535.1 Forpus xanthops | reverse complement strand
AGATTGGATCTGAGGAAGAAATTCTTTAGTGTAAGGGTGGTGAGGCACTGGAATGGGTTGCCCAGGGAAGTTGTGTTCAAGGCTGGGTCAGACATAGCCTTGGGTGGCGTGGTTTAGCGGGAGGTGTCTCTGCGCATGGCAGGGGGGGTGGAACTGGATGATCTTAAGGTCCTTTGCAACCCTAACTATTCTATGATTCTGTGATAGCACCCAAGCCTAAGTAAAAGACTGAAAACAGTGGAACATGACCACTGCAGACCATGTCAGTGACAGGTTGTTCACACCAGAACAGGTTGTGCTAGGGAAGTGAAGGAGTCCCACCAGCCTAGACAGTGCCCCAAGCAGCCTACTTTACTTAACTGGGCTTTGAGCACAGGGGTTGAACTGGCTGGAAGCCAGAAGTGCTTTACAGCCACAGCTGTGAATAGTTTTTGGCAGTATTTTTTTCCCTTAACATAAAAGCTGTAGTCTGGATTTATACAGTAGGATTTGGTTAAGAGGAATAAGAATATGTTTTAAGGCAGTTGCCTCTGACCGATTCCATTTTCCTATTTCTTTTGCATAGGATATTGTGGTATGATTCCACTGTTATATTTGTCCAATTTGCATGGAACTCATATGGAAACGACCTAGGATGGCTAAAATAGCATGTCTGGGTTGAAGATTAAATTTTTTAGCACATAGTATTGCATCTTCTAAATACTTCTCATCAGCAATATGGCTAACGTCAGTGAGTTTAGTTATAAACCTTCCCTTAATCTCGAAGTATTATAGCCTCCAGAGTTCACCCCTGTCAAGTCCCGCACATCCTGAAATCCACTTAGATGACCTCCATCTCACATGCACTCTGCAACTCGCGTGCTTTGAACACCACATCCTGTAGTTTATTCTGCATTATCCTCAAGTGCATGATGTAGCTGAGGAACAGGAGAAAGGCTGGAGCGTTACGGACATAAGTGTGTGTTATTGAACAGTCTTGGGCTCACAGAAACCCAGCTAGAAAACAGTTTGGCAGCTAGCCCAAACCCAGCCCAGTGCTACACCAATCCAGTATCACCCAACCCAGTAAAACACTTGGACTGCCCATCATGTAACCCCGTGTGCCCCAAGCATCAGGGTGACTAAGCATGCAGTGGAGCTGCAGGGAGATCCCTTAAACCCAGCATACAAGTCACCATGTTAAACCACCAATGACAATGACTCCTATTATCTTTATTTTTAAGCTCATGAAACCTCATTGTGTAAAAGCATGAGACACCATGATGTTACCTAATAAAATGGACAGTTCCTTTTTATTATTACTATAATATTGCTGTGATTTACCTAAAAAAAATTACTATTTTATGCTTTCACATTTTTCTCTTTTCCATTGAAATTTTTAGCACCTTGTAGGTTTAAACATCTCTTATCAATTATTTTTTGATCTTGAAACATACACAGTTCAGCTGTCACTCAGAGGCAGTTGCTTGACAGTTCAAACACGTTATTACAGTCAGTTGTGGGGAAAAATTATCTTTTACTGACAACTGGTATTTTTAAGAGATTTAAAATGAGAAAAAAATTAATTCTTTAGTCTCCAAGTTGGCACAATCCATTTATCAGATCTCACGTTCTGGAGAAAATTATGGGTATTTTCTCTCTGATGTATTGTAATGTATAAATAGTTTAGCAAAAAGTAGCTATCAAAATCCAAATTCAGTGTTTCACTGTAATTGAAAGATTAGCATATTCTCAATACGTGCAAGTGAGCTCCTACCTTTTACTCCTCCCTCTCAGAAACAAACTAAACTGAGTGCAGAAACTCAGCTGCTCTTGGGAAAGATAAATGAGTTTTTCCACTTGCTACTATATAAGGTGAAAATACAAATCATCAAAATACCCATAATAGCAAAAGATCTTACTGGTTAAAATTAACAAGTTAATAAAATGGCCTCTATTTAATTGTAATTTTCTTTCACATATTTATGTAGAGCATCGGTTAGAATCATAAATAAAACAGGTAAGCCAAGCGGCCTACGATGGGGATCTCAAACAGCCATTTTAACATGAACTTGGTTTTTTTTTTTATTTCCCTTCTGTGTGAAATGATGAAGTGATTCCAATACAGCCATGGATCTTTTTGCCACCTATTTAGTGATTTTTTTAATGGCATAAAATGTTGTACAAACATGTTTCAGTGCACAAAAATTTTTGCATTGCATGGTTTTAAGTGCTGTTCCTGTTACCCCAAAACATACCTTATTCACTATAGGTGAAACTAATTCCAGTGCTCTGAGACTGGCAAATCCTGAGCGTTTAGGTCTTCACTTTTGATTATTACCAATTTAGTGCAAAATACATAGTTTTAAGGTGGTTTAAGATCTGCAAGTATTTTGGAAGGCAAAAATCAGAATTAAAACCCACTTCAGAATGCAGAGAAATGTTATGAAATAAACAGAATACAATTTTGGTTAAGACCAACTGGGAGATACTGCAGTGTTGTATAAATACTCACCTGCATAAGTACAAGATTGGAAGTAAATAGCTGAAGAGCAACTTTGTAGCTTGGCTTCATAGCTAATCACAGCATAAACACACCAACAACACTGTGCTGTGTTGGGATAGATAACTCTGTGTTATACAGGGCTTGCAAGGTAATGTTCTCCCCTTAGAAGACCTGGTCCAGCAGTGGGCACCATGAGAATGGAGCAAACATGGTGAACAAAAATGTGAAAAATCAATGAGGAAAGACTTAAAAATCTAAATTTGTTTCATTTGAGGTTAAGAACGCTGAAGTGATGATGCAGTTGTTGCAAAAATAAGCCGGTTTCAAGCAGTGGTGGACTCCAGTAGCAGCAAGGAAGATTTTTAGATACAAGGTAAGCTCTGACAGTTTGAAAAGTTGGTGTAATGAAATGGCCTGGAACGGTTATGGAATCTCCATCATACAATGCTATAAAAAGCAATTATGTGGAAATCCATTCGGTTAAAGCTGAGCCTGTTTTAGATTAGGAGTAAAATAGCTGATTTTCCAAGTCTCTTCCAACAGTATTTGACTGACTCTCTACAGCAGATCTTTGTTGCCAGGAGCCTACGCCATGGGCTTGAGAGCTGTCATAACGTGAAGAACAACCTGACAGGTTCTTGTACTTTTAACCTGTTCAAAGCACAGTGCTCCCAAATACCAACTCGAGATTGTAACACACTGAGCATGAGTATGGTAAAGATAAAATGTTCTGTTTGCTGCTACTGCCATGGCAAAGGGCAAATTGCTTCTAACAGAATGTGTGTTACCATGTGGTTACATTTTATGCTTTCAAATGTTATGGTATGTAGTATTGTTTTCTCCCTTCATCATGGGTTGAGCCAGCCAGAGTAACAAGCCAGGAAGATTCCCCCCAACAAACACACCACCCACCCACTTGAAACAACAAATCCTACTGCTCTGACTTGTCAGGTGCAACTAGTTGCTGTGTAGTTTCATAAAATAGGTAAGGTATTACTCTACATAGAACATAAAGCTCATTTGTCTTTCTAAAAACCTGTATTCTGCAGCAAGATTTTCAGTGTTTCCATCAAACGACAGAAAAGGTATTAGTAAATTAAACCAATTATTTTAAAAGACATGTATGTGGCCAGGTAAAATAAAATACTGCTTTCTTGCAGCAGTACAACCTACTGACCAGAAAAAAATCTTTCAATGTTGGAAGTGCCAAGTATCTTAGGAAGCCCTTGAAGGCATAAAAATCGAGGACTTTTCACAAGTTGAGTAACCAAAAAGCTGTCTGTAGTCAAAAATACTTTGGAAACTAATAGGAGTAATTACTTAAAATTTCACTAAATGTCAGTTGTGCCTTGGTTTTAAACCTTAGCTTTCCTCAGTTCTGCAAAAGGTTTTTATAGGTTACAGCACAACCCACTCTACCAACTATGCTCTAGAAAAAGCAGGGCCAAAAAGTAAATCACAGCATAAGGTTGTTGACAAATGAATTTGTAAAAAGAACAGTTTACACCAAAATGATCAAAGTCAGAGCCTTTATTAAATGTTCCTTCTTCAAACAGACTGCATTTAATCCCCCTCTAACATTTGTAGTTTCTAAGGCTATTTTAAATATTTTGTTTTACAGGGATTTTGAGTCTTCAGAACCGTCACAAGCAGCAAGGTAGCAGTACACAAAAACACGATGCTTTTATTGTCACTGAGTTCTATTCCTGCTTCACAGGGTCTGTGGAAGAGACCAACAATACTTCCAGTACTGGAGTTTTTGCACAGACCCTGTAAAGGAAATAGGTGTCACCAGAGTTGAAGCCTGATGTGCTCTAGCCACAGCTCACAATTGGCCAGGATTTATGAGTACTGGTTAGTATTTCTTGTTGGTTAGTATTTCTTGTGCATTATCTGTTTCAAAAAGGGGACCAAATTTTCAGTTTTCAATTTTCAACTAATGTGGGTCTAATTAAGGCTATTCTGGTATATTTGATACTAAAATACTCTCTGGGAGTCCTTTTCATGAAACCCCATCAGAATTAACATTTTCAAAAATGAAAACATTTTAAATAGGTGTTTGAGTTGAAATGCTGATGCAGCGGTTGGTTCAGTGTTTTCATGTCTTATAGAGCTTTATCATGTCAGTATAGTGTCATCTATCTGTTCATCAGAGTCAGCCTGGCCAGCCAGCTTCTTCAGGGATCTCCTGCAGCTTTCATTGAGAAGCTCCAAGCTGGCAGCGTCTAGAATCTTGGAAACTGACTGTGGAAGGAAGACAACACCAATTACCAATTCCTTAGGACATACTTTGCAAAATAAGAGTAAATGTAAGTGCCTTACACATGTATTTATCTAAATCTTTCACACACAACCAAGTCCTTCATTTGGTTTTGCAATTCCAGATATGAGAACTATCCAAAAGCCGCTAAGACTTAGAAAAGAGGTCTAGCAGTGGATGTACAAAGCAGTCCACCCTGAAATACTCTCTGTGGCACCCCTAGTACTGCAGCAGGATTATATAAGTGACAAAAGCACTAAGCTAGCAGTCTTAGCTAAGGCAGCTACAGCACAGTAAGGGCATAAAGCCATTTGAAAGCAAGGCTATTATCTTAAACATGGGAGGTATGTTAAATACCTTGATTTTATTAATACTTCTAAATAATACTATTTATATTAATATTACAGTATTAATACTGTAATAAGTACTTTATTAATACTTAACAACTGTAAGGTTCTACAGCATCAGTATTCCTTATTTCTCAAGGCTGAGCACTAGAAGGCTAAAGTGCAAATGGGAACTTCCCACTCCATCTACTTCATAAAAGGCTGTCAGCACATTCTGAACACAACACAACCACATGCAGAGCAACACGACACAGCCTTAAACCAATGATTACATTTCCTTTTGTCTCATACCTCAAGCACATCTTCACCTGCTCTCATCTTCAGAAGATTGACAATAGCTTGGTCACTGTAGGCTCTTACGCTGGTGTTTTTGTCCTTTGTGTTGTCCAGGAGAGCTTTGAGAATTGGTTTAATTGTCTGAGGATCCAGTGAAGGAAGACGGTCCTTATTTGCCCACCAAATCATCTTTTCTGCAACTAACTTTATGTCACTGGATGAGTTCTGAAGACACTGAGGGAGACAGAGATGGACTTTAATTCAACTATATCAAGGAGAGGTATTTAAAGCAGTAATTATTTTTGTTTTTCCTAAGTATTTTAAACTGTACCAAGAAAAGCTAACAGTTTAAAACTCATAGGTACACAAACTTATTACCCACAAGTCTGACTAAATTGTACAGCAGTAAGAGAAGACCAAACCTTCAAAACAAGACACCTTTTCAAAGGAAAACTTCTCAAAATGTGGCTGACAACATGGTCACACAGTTCTCAACTGTCTCAGGAAATTAAAATGACCACTAAGGGCAGCAACAACCAAGTCAGTCTTTGGTTGGAATATAAAGTGCATTTAAACAGCGAATTTCATATTAAAATAAATAATATATTGGAGCTTTCTTTATTTTCAACATAATTAAAGCATGAAAGCCATCATCTGAATGTCAGCTGCATTGTTAATACTGTGATAAAGGTATTATGACAGTTGTGATACTTGTGTTTATATTTTAATACAGTACTATGATACAAATTAATATATAAATGTGGAATTTCAAGCAGGAAGTCTGCATCATGTCAACTTGTATGTCTGATAGTGTTTCGAGTGAACTGAGAAGGAGTGTAACACAATTAGACAGACAAATTACAAAGCAGTTCTCCTGCTCCAGCACTACCTGCCATTCTGTCTTCCTCTATCCTAAGATGTTGAAAACATCCTGAAGTTCTGATGTTGAAAATTCAGATCCTGTCTACCATGAGTGATGAGGGAGGGGACACACCAAAAAACCAGACCAACCACGAAAGGAATTTTGAGGTAGAATATTTAAATGGATATGAATTGAAAAAGGCATTAACTTCAGTACTCTCTTATCTCAGTCTTTCTGAGCTACTCCCTTGTACAGTAATGGAAGTCAAAAAGTACTGAAGCAAAATCAGGTGAGAGTTGGTATTTGATGCATTTCTGAACAAGGCTCTTTGACTTTTAGTAACCATAAAAACACCTTCCCCCACTCCTCTGTGCTTCTCTGCCAGCTATTTGTTACTGCAAAGGAAAAAAACTAATTCATAAGAATCAAACCTGAAGTTTACTACCTTTCCACAGTACAGCAGGACAGCAGTACTGTATTCACAACAGTAAAGCAGGCTAATAAAGTGATTCTGTCTGCACTCTGCCACAAAAAGAAATACCTGGACTTTCAGAGAACAGGGGATTAGGAGCTTCCCTAGATAAGGCAACCAAGCTTTTGGGTTTGCATCCAGAAATTGGATCGAGAAATCCACCCATAAGTTAGCTCAAAAATTCAGACCACATGAAACAATGCCAGGGAGTTATCATAAAAATTATTACCTTAATAAAGAGATTGGTAAGTTTTGGAGGCAGGTTCCCTTCTCCTTCCATGTGGTATTTCATAAGAAAGCCCATCCCTCTGATGCCACTGACAGCAATGGGAATCTTCAACATAAAGGCAAAACTCACTATTACTACAGCAGGGTTCAGCAGCCTTTACTTAGGCTCAGGGTATGGTAAACTTTGTGGAAGGCTAAACCCATCTTTCATAAAAACTGCAGCATTCAAAGCAGTTGGGTTAATGTTATGAGGTAATGTGAAAACATCATAATGCAATCATGAGCCACATGGAAAAAAGTGACAGGTCCCACAGAGCCCTCAAGCCCCCCCCCGATTACTCAATCCTAGATTTAAAATCCTCCTCCTAAAATCAAATTCATGCTTCTTGTAAACCTGGCTCGTAAATGAGAACTTCAACAAGGAAACAGAAGTGTAATTTACTCCCAATAAAAGCTGCTCTGCAATTGAAGATCATTTAATTTTCAACTCCACAGAGATCAGAAGAGTCATTTAATTTCTACTATAAAACCTGCATCTCACCAAGGGAGACTCTTCAGACTGGGGATTTTCACTCCCTTTGGTGACACACAGAATCTGCACACATTTAAAAACTGATCCCAACAAGTGCTTGCAACAGAACTCGCCCACTCCCATGTAGCATTTACCCTGTCAGCAGTGGCATTGCTGAGGATCATCTCCTGAACGCTGTTGTAGTACTTAGGGGAACACAGCCTGCCAGGAGCAACATTTACAGCCACAGAGAGAGCCAGGCTTCGGCCGTGCCTCACCATCCAGTCAATGCCAGAGACATCTGCTGCAAAAGAACAGCATTACAGCAAGAATGCCTTTGTCAGCTTGTCAGTTCACTTCCATAAAATGAAACCATAAACAGCCTCTAATGCAGTGCTTTGCTTCTGCTTGCCCCAAAAAGCCAAACAGTGCTGAAACACAGCCAGACAGCTTAGGGGCAGACAGGGAGACAAGTGACTTTATTGTTCCACCCCGTTACTTCTGATGCTCTCAGTCACCTGTAGCAGTCCCACATCTCTTCATGTATGAAGGAGTTTGCCATTGGAATTACACAAGCTTTGATTAATAAAACTGTATAAGTCCTCAGTAATTTGAAACCAGCTCACAGTCCCTTTTTAATCCTGCAGGAACAGTAATCCCAGAGCACTCCCAAACACTGAGTCTCTATAAAATTCATGGGGTTTTCTAACTTGGAGGCACTTAGTTAATTCTCCAAAAGCATGTGAAGCCATCAGATGTGGTCTGCAATTAGCATAAGCCAACCTAAGATCACAGTGTCATCAAAAGAGATGGAATGGCCCCTCCCATTCACCCTGCCCGAACATCCCACCAACCCCATCCACTCTGTGTCAGCACTAGCAATAACTCAGCTATGACCAGCTTTCACCAACTCATCTAAAAACAAATCCAGAAGCTAGAAGTATTGGTAATCTCAAGTTAGAGCCACTACCCCGTGCTCAACGCTCTTCACAAATCAACAGCCGTGAGCACAGAAAATCTAGAGATTCAGATTTAAGAGAAAAAGGAAGAACCTAAATAACACATCACAAAGTCTCCCTGAGCCAGCAGCTGAGAAGGTATCTTCCCTTGCTTCCAGACCAGTTCCAGCTCTGAACAGCTCCACCTACCCAGTAAGTGCTGGTGGAGGACAGTACTGAGCTCCTCTTCTGACAGGAATGCGCAGAGTTCTGCTAAGCAGCCAGCTGAGGCCATGCGGGTGGCATCCTGACAAGGGAAGGAGGGGAAGAGGACATCAGCTGAGCTCAATACACATCAGAGACAATGGTAAGAGGAGCAAGTGACTGAAGGTGATACAAAATAAAAACAGATGGAGGAAATAAGCATTTCACTCCTGCAACCTGTGGATTTCACAAGGGGTTTTGAACATAATGGAACTTAAAGCCAAAAGCCACAGTCAAAGGACCAGAAGAGACTGCAGATTTACAGACCTCCCAATAAATTCTGATTTATTAAATGGGAGAGGCAGAAAGATGAAAGTGACAAGACATGTTCACAGGAGTTACACTAAGATTCAGTGCCTAGAAAGGAAACCTTACTCAGGAAGCATCTCTAAATGAGCTTCCCTCTGTGACAGACTCATACTGCTTCTGATTTAAAACCTCCAGGCTTTTGTTGTTTCGGCTTATGTGACCATCCCATCACTGGTTACTCCTCTCCAGACCAAACCTTACAACCCAGTGGGAATCTTTCAATTCTTCTATTTCTGGCATGTCAACAGTTGTATGTCCATGTTGCGCAGATTAAGATACAAGGAAGAAATTACTAGGTAATTTTAATCTCACAGATGATACTATTGCTATCTGCTATATACAGAAGACCCTATAGTAAACTTGGAGAGCTTCTTGCTCCTTGGAGAAAACTCTGCCATTATGTGTAAAATTGCTCATGGTAAATGAAGAATTGTACCTGAGAGCCTACACACACACAGAGGTATTGCACGCAGGGGAGGTATTGCAAGCTTTCTCCAGGATAAAAATCAAATCCTGACTTCAGAGCTGCCTCAAATGCATCAGTGAGGAGCTGCAGGTCAAACTCACATCCACAGTTGCTAAGGAAACATTAAGCTCATGGATTTTCCAAGTCACCAGTGACTGCCTAGGGATCTCTAATTCTTGCATCTGACACTCAGCACACTATAAGGCTCCAACAAGATCAGTTTTACAGACCACATTCAGTTTAGTGACACCCAATCACATGCTTCTTCAGACAAGCTTCTTTCTGCTCTTATTATTTCCCCAGCAGTTAGTTTAGAACATAATTCTGTTAGAAAGTTCTAATTTTATATTAGGAATAAGAGAGTCTAGAGCAGGGGTCCTTCGCAGTTGGCTGAAGCAGTACCTCATCATGTCCCAGCATCCCTAGAAGAACCATGCTGATATTCTTCCTAATGGCAGCATCTACTTTTGCACCAGCTCCTCGTGTTACAAACCGCAGTGCTTGCAGCATTGTGTCCCTAGAAGTGATCACAACATCCAGTCAGACACTGCTTCTCCCCTTCCACAAAGAAGAAACTGAGCTCTGGATACCTGTAGCAGTTTCTTACACAGCAATACTGTTCGTGTCCCCTACACGAGGAGGACAAGGACTTCTTGGAACAAGTCCAGAGAAGGCCATGGAGTTGCTGCAGGGCTGGAGCAGCTCTGCTCAGGAGCCAGGCTGAGAGAGCTGGGCTGATTCAGCCTGGAGAAGAGAAGGCTCCTTACAGGGAAACCTTAAAGCAGCTCCAGTGCCTAAAGGGGGTCCAAAAGAAAGCCAGAGAGGGGCTTTTTATAGGATCAAGTAGTGACAGGCCAAGGGGAATGGCTTTAACCTGCCAGAGGGGAGATTGAGATGAGCTCTTAAGGCAGCAGCTCTTCCCTGTGAGGGTGCTGAGGCGCTGGCACAGGGTGCCCAGAGATGCTGTTGGCTGCTCCATCCCTGGCAATGTACAAGATCAGGTTGGATGTGGCTTGGAGCAAGCTGCTCCAGTGGAGGGTGTCCCTGCCCACAGCAGGGGGTTGGAACTGGAGCAGCTCTAAGGTCCCTTCCAACCCCAACCAGGCCATGATTCGATGAATTACGCCAATACACTTTACAGTTCAGGAGGCAGATACCCCGCTCTGCACTTCTGACAGCTCCATACTAGAGAATATTCCCATGTTTGTGTACTTGTGTCTGTTATAATGTAAGTATTTTCTGATTATTCAAACGTTAAAATTCTCAAATCAAGAAGTTATTTTCTTAGGGATCTGTGCACTCAGGATACCAGAACAGTGGCATTACTTCAGGTCGGACTGACAACTGATACAGTCTTGTATTCTAACAGGTTGCTGGGGGTGTGCAGGAGAGAAGTGGGCAGAAACCAAGCAATGCTTCCCCTGTACACTGTCACAGCTGAGCTTCTGACCCTATCACCCACATTCTCTGTTCTACAACCCTTGATTAAAAGTCACCTGCTTTCACAGGTACGTAAATCTTACTCTTGACACTGGGGCGGCGGGGGAGGTTCTTCATTCATCCCAGCCCTTTCCCTCATCCTTAATAAGGAAGGGCTCATCCTCAGTAGGAAGAGCTGCTTACCTGATGGCAGAGTCATCACTGGAACGAATTCCATTCAGTAGCTCTGTAAAGAGGGGATCCACTTTTACATGGATGACAATGAGTTTACCAAGAGCGTCGGCAGCTTTAAGGCGAACAGCACGGTTCGAGTCTTGTAGAGCTTTGGTGAAGGTTGTTTGCAATTGGGGCAAAAATGGTTTCAGGGCAATCTCAACCTATACAGAGAGAGAAGGGAAAGTCGCACAGTCAAGTTTGGAACAGAGGCTAGAAATCAATCCCTGAAAACAGCACAACCACTTCTAGTAGTTATTACAAATAGTCCTTATACAGATCCAACACACCAGTAAAATGGGAGAATCATGAAACACCACCACAGAACTTCTAATCTTTTCCAATCTAATTTTATGCATGCTGAAATATAAGGGTAAGGTTGCTGAAAAATTTTACACTATCATGAACAGCCTTTTTCAACCTGAGCAATAAATAAAAGTTCACGTCAAAGACACATCAGGTGATTGTCTGCACTTAATTCATAAGAATGGCGGACACAGGAGAGATTTATTACATGGCAGTTTTCAATCACTCAAAATGGGATCAGCATTTAGCAGTATTTCTAAGCAGCCCACTGATTCAGCATTGGGAGCTTTTTCTGGTAGGCCAGAAGCTGCTGGAAGAATATAATCCGGTTAGAGAGCCATTCCTAAACACCAAATCCACACCATCACATCCTAGCTGTGTTTACATGAACAGCAACATCTATTGCTGAAGGCTACTATGAAAAATGTTCACAAACCACAGTCAATTACTTTGAGTCTTACCTTAGCTAAAAGAAGGCTTAATGTTTCAAGTAGAGCCACCTTGACATTCCAGCTGAACCGATCTCCCAAGATCCGAATAAGTGGCCCAGTAATGCTCACCACAGATGGCTTAAGAGCTTCAGCAGAAGTCAGTTTAATAACCAGCCCTAAGGCCTTTGCTGCCTCCTCCTTCTGATCTGGATTGCCAGTTAAAACACCTTCCCGCAGCACCAAGAGTATGGAAGTCACTCCCTGTCATGAACATCGGATAAGAAAGCTTAGAAGCTAAGTTGCAAAAAAATATGTATCTTATTTTTGCTCCTGCTACGCACCAGATGCACCAGTTCTGAGAGTTTCTCTCCATTTCCTGTTGACCTTCAGCTGCCTGCTTCCACATTTATAGAGCTACTTTTATTTGGTTTGATTTCATGCGTCTGTGCCTTCCTAAGCCAGTTGCTATGAGGAAAGTGGTGGCAGCTCAGGGAATTTTTAAACCAGAGAAGCTTGGCACAGGAGCCCAGCCTTCCTCCCCCACAAGAAGCAGCCAGCGACCACGACTTACACGCAGACCAGAACTGTCAAAGATCTTGTTACAAGAGGAGCCTTCTGCAGAGTAACTCAGGAGCAGCAGTACCCTACAAAAAGTCTCTCCAACATACAGCTCTGGAATGCCTAAATAGTCACTGCTTCTACTAGCTGTAAAGTCACATCAGTGAGCTCCCTCAAAAGGTAGGAGATTGTGGCTGGCACAAATCCATGCTCATTCTCATCCTTTACCTTCTTAGGAATACAGAATCCTGGCACATGCTCGCCTTTGGCCTCATTCCCTACAATCCGGATATCCTTGTGCAGGTCTTCAATGAGAACAAGCTGGTTCCCAGCATCTAATTTCTGCAGGAAAGAGGGGCAAGACATAGATGAGACAATATGGCAACCAGCTTTTCCTTGCGCATAGTGTGACAAGAAGACACCCATTTCCTGCCTCCTTGCTCACAAAGCTGAAGCTAAGCTCATCGTAAAACATTTGCAAATGTAAATGTAGTTTATAATCCAAACAGAAGGTCCAATTTATGCAGTGCTTTGCCAGCTATCCCCATCTTCTCCTTGCCAGGCACTACCACTGCAATCTTTTTAAGCTGCCTCTCACCTTGGTGATGGAATTAAGTGCATCCCAGCTTTCATTCAGAACTACGTGGTTGGTATCGTTAAACAGCCGTATCAAGCCTGAAACCAGGCTCTTGAGATGACCAGTATAGTCTGCTTTTGTCTTGGAGCAGTAGATATTCAGCATGACAGCTGCTGCCTGTCTCATTCCCAGCTCAGGGCTGCGGGTAGCTTCTAGCAAATCTTCAGTTATAATTCTTTGTCCAGCATCATCTTCCACAGACAGGATTACGGACTGGCAGTTTGCCATCTCCTAAGGAGTCCAAATTAATTTTACATTAACTCTTAAACAGAACAAAGCTAGATTTAGCCCCAGGTTTCCCCACGTTATCCACAGCATTATCTTTCCAGAGAAATATAACAACATACCCCACTTGCTAATTGTTTTGTCATTAAATAGCTGGTCACATCACCATAAAAGGCACAAATAAGTCCTGTAGCAAAGACAGGTTTATAACCAACCCTCACAACATAACCAACTCTGCTGAACTGATCGCTGCACAGGACACTCTCCAGCTGCAGAAGGGCTCATTTACAGAAAGCAGAGTAGCTCAGCCTGCCCCATCTTACCCACTCGTCAGATTGGGGGCCTTGTCAGAGAACACTGAGTTAGTTAGTTTAATGCTCTGTGTCATAACACTAATAACAAACACATCTGTGGCTACATTACAGATCTCCAGGCAGACCTGGGGCTAGAAGTTGATCTAATGGGCATCTACAGCAGACACCAACTTATGTACATGCCTGTCCACAATCACAACTCCAGGATGTCCTCTGGAGTCCAAATGAGATGTTTCAGAAAGCAGTACAGCAGCAAAAGAGATTTCCTCCCTTCAGCCCTTTAATCTCTCAGTCTTCTACACCAAGAATAAATACAAAGTTAACTAGACACTCTGGCAGTTCTCCAAGAATAAATAGACTGAGAATTGTATCCTGCTGCAGGCCAAAGAGACTTTTCTGTGGATACAAATAGATTTGGAAAGCATACGTTTTTCAATTCACAATATGCTACCAGGCAAAAAGACTCATCCTGAAGAAGCTAATGGACCAAATTAAAACATACAATCTGTGAATCTAGAGAACACAGATTCTATGTCGGGAAGTCAACCCAAAGCACTATCGTCAGACAACCTGTCGTATCAAAGAGCTGAGCCACACTACTTACCAATTGCTCCTCACTGGTCCCCAGCTTCTCTTTGAGCGCAGACATCATAGCAGGCAGGATGACACTCAGGTGCCGTGTCAGAGCATCCCCTGCCACTGATGAGAGGAAAGCCAGCACACGGGTGTTCACTGGGGGAGTCGTCAGCTAAATGAACAAAAGCAGATGAGACAAGCAGAGAGGTTCTTCAGAAGGAACCTTTCTTCATTTACCACATGAAAAACTTATACAGCCCCACCCCAATGAAATGTTCTCAGCATAAAATCACAGGGAAATTTCAAAGTATGCTCTTCCTTTTGGCAGATCAAGTCTGAAGAAAACTGGCACCAAGCAGAGGAAAAAAAAAAAGCACACTTCTGAAGTTTAGAATTTGCTTCCAATTGTACCTTTGGCACCAAATAAGGCAGCACCACTCGGCTCTTGACAGCCATAACTTGTTTAAGACCATCCACAGCGAAGTCAGATGTCTCTTCATTATCCTAGGGGGAAAGAGAAAGAAACCTGAGAGACGATTTGTGACACACCAAGCTAAACCCTATTTCAAGTGACAGTTTACCATGTGATCATATAACCAACACACAAAATGCTCCTATTATCTAGCAAAACCACAAACGAAGCTCTTCTGTCACACCCACCAGAACTGCACATAATACTCCAAGTGAGGTCTCACAAGAGCAGAGTAGAGGGGCAGGATCACCTCCCTCATTCTGCTGG
>JASSUY010006016.1:13072-78569 GCA_032466535.1 Forpus xanthops | reverse complement strand
AACCTGTGGGAGTTGCATTCTTTTGATTCTCCTCCCCATCCCCCGGGACTGGGAAAGAAAGAGGGGGGAGTGAGTGAGAGAACTGTTCGAGAGCCTCAAACCGTGACAGTAACACACATACATAGTTTTCAATGTTTAGGTCAATATCAGCAATTGTTTGTCAACCCCATGGGTAGAATGTGACCAAGTCAAGTAAAAGAACCCTAATATTTTCAGAACATCCACTACATTGGAACCAGCTCTACAGGAGCTGTCCCAGAGTGGGTATAACTAATGGGGACTGCACTGTGCTGCATGGTATTTACATCTTCACTTGGTTATTTTTTGGCCCAGGCATGGCAATTTCTGAGGGTGAGGAAGAAATTGTGGAGATCACAGAGGTCCAAAAGCCAACAGCCCGTTATATAGAAAGCAGACGTGAGAAAGTCAGAAGAACTGTTGAGAAATCTGACAAGGTGAAGGCTAAGATCATGAAGAGGAAAGCAGAGTGGGAGGAATTGTGAGTCTTGAACTAGTCTCTGCCCTTGTAGTTCTGGTCAAGTAATGCTATTTATTTGTCATATGTCACTATAACCTCTCTGCCTAGTCTTTTGTCTTTCAATCTGGAGAAGAGCAGGCTGCGTGGAGACCTCATAGCAGCCTTCCAGTATCTGAGAGGGGCCTATGGGGATGCTGGGGAGGGTCTCATTCATGAGGGACTGTACTGAGAGGACAAGGGGTAATGGGTTCAAAGTTAAACAGGGGAAGTTTAGATTGAATATGAGGAAGAAATTCTTGACTGTGAGGGTGGTGAGGCACTGGAATGGGTTGCCCAGGGAAGTTGTGAATGCTCCATTGCTGGTGGTGTTCAAAGCCGGGTTGGACATAGCCTTGGGTGGCATGGTTTAGTGGGAGGTGTCCCTGGCCATGGCAGGGGGGTTGGAACTAGGTGATCTTAAGGTTCTTTCCACCCCTAACTATTCTATGATTCTATGATTGTAATTAAAATAGTTGAGTTTTTCATCTATCTCTGAATCTCAAGAGTCTCAGACTCAAGACTAAAATTCTCAAGAGACTTTTACTTAGTTTCCCTGATTCTTCTAAAATGTTAAAAATCTTGAATTCAGATAGGTAGCTGCATCCTTAAATAGTCTGTAAAAAGATGTCCAATTGATCATGGCTGAGGTACACTTAGACCATTACAGTCAACTCTTGGTTAACTCTTCTAGCACCACATAGAGCAGGTGCTGTAACAGGTGTGGTAAATCAGTTGTACTAGCATCACAGCCATTATGTGAATATCTGTGATACTTCATGCTGGTCTTTATCTTGAGAGGCAAGAAAGGTGGACAAGACATCTTTGAATGCTCATAGAAATACAGAAGTTCTTCATTTAGAAAATGAATGATAGGGAATGGGACTAATGTAGAGTCAGAATACAAGGTTTTTATGGTTATTCTTTAATAATATAGAGTAGGATCAGGTATTCTGTGCTACAGGCTGGTGGAGTGTTGACACACCGCTCTCTGAGACTGAGAGCAGCATGTACTCACTAACCCCAGAACTCAGTGTAAAGGTTTAACCTGTCCCATGGCAGCATTTGGTTATAAGAGTTCTTGGCAGGGGAGGAAAGTAATCTGAGGTTTTCATTCAAATGTGCAAGGCTATTCTTCCCAAAGTAGCCTTTCTTTTTTTTTGAGAGAGGTTATGTGATTCATGATCCCTAGCTTGCCTCCATAGCCTCGCTGCATAAATCAGAAAGTAAGTGTGAAAAGACCTGGTTTGTTCACCTGTATGCTTTCCATCTGAAAGTAAAGCTTTGTTTTGTACCTACCAGATACAAGAGCAAACCTAGTGATGCCTATGAGAATCCCAAAGGTGTTGAGGAGATCAAAGCAGCAGAGGAAAATATAGGATGTTATAAGCTGAAGTCTGCCCCTAACTACAAAGTCCCTGAACAAGAGCTTATGAACATTGAGAAGAAGGTGACACAGCTTGCATCCCTGGAAGTGTTGGTATGTAGTCTGATAACATTGATATACATGTTTCTTCCTTCTGTAGGGAGGGAGGATAGTGTATTAGTCACTGAAGAATGTTTTTGAAAGGAAATCAAAGTAGGTGTGGGAAAAGGCCTTGAAGGATAGACAGTGTTGAGCCAGCTTTAGTTACAAATCAGCCTTTCTCCTGTGAACTGCAGGAACTTCACCAAACTCAAGCCTGCATCAATCCAGGATAACTCTCAGCTGGCTCTTTACTTCACATTCATCAATCTTTTTGAATTCTTCAAAAAGTCTTATCATCTAGTGACTGCTTTCCTTAAAACTCTGACTTAACCCTTGCCACAAAATACCTTTACAAAACAGGGATGTGAGCAAGGACAGGTGTTTCTAGTGTAGCTTCTACATATTTACACTTTGGCAGTTACTCTTTCTGAGTACTAAGCATTGGAGTCTTCCTGAGAAAGCAGGTCTTTTGGAACCACCTTTCTGCACCAAGACTCCTACAGCTACTACATGTCTTTTAACCACAAAGACACAAGAGGCTCAAACGTTGTGCAGTATCTTTGTTGCTTTCTTTGTAACTTCTTTCCCTCATCCTTCTCATAGGAACTGTTTTTCCTTTTATTTGACTGGAGTGAAAATAACTGACAAATTTGTTTAGCTGAAAGAACAATGAAGAAATATATCTATTGAACTTGGAACTATCTAGTTGCTTTGTGGTAGGAAGGCCTATTTTTTGCCCTGCTTACTGACATGCTGTCATGGGTTCAGCAGCAGCAGTCTTCTTTCTCCTTTAAGTAGTATCTGGTGCAGCACTGTGTTTTTGGTTTTCGGCTTGGGAACAGTGCTGATAGCACCAGTGTTTATAGTTAGCTTAGAATGTTTAGGCTGGCCAAGGACTTTCTGAGTTTCATGCTCTGCCAGGGAGGAGGGGCAGCCTGGAGGAAGCTGGGAGGAAGCAGAGACAGGGCACCTGACCCAAACTGACCAAAGAGGTATTCCATACCACAGCACGTCATGCCCAGGATGTAGAGATGGAGAGCAGAGACTGGGAAGGGTGATGGTGCAGGGGAGAGTGTGCACAGCGTGGCTGGGATTTGGTATGAGGTGATGGGGTGCACTGCACAGTCGAGCTTGGTATTAGGTGATGGTGGGGCACTGCATGGCGTGGCTAAGTATGAGGAGATGTGTTGTATTCTCTTTCCTGGGATTTGGTATGAGGTGATGGGGTGCACTGCATAGTTGAGCTTGGTATCAGGTGATGGTGGGGCACTGCATGGCGTGGCTAGGTATGAGGAGAAGATGTGTTGTATTCTCTTTCCATGTATTTCTCTTATATTATTATTGGTGGTAGCAGTAGTGATTTATGTTATACCTTAGTTACTAAACTGTTCTTATCTCAACCTGTGGGAGTTGCATTCTTTTAATTCTCCTCCCCATCCCTTGGGACTGAGGAAGAAAGAGAGGGGAGTGAGTGAGAGAGAAAACTGCGTGAGTTTGAGAGGCTTAAACCACAACACATGCTTCCTGAGGAGCATCTTCACTGCATGGTTTATCTTTTCTTTAGAGAAGTGTAAGTTACACTCTCAGTAGCCCTGAATCTTTTCCAGTCTTAACCTCATGAACTGTTGCCTAAGCTCAGGCACCCTCTAGGCTGAGTTGCTTTGACAGTGAAGTCTAAGTGTTACAGAAATAATGCTGTAGTCTTGGGGATTTGTTGACCATTTTAATCGCATGCTTGGGCTCTAGTACTTCGCTTTAGTGTTTATGTTACCAGATACCCAGTCAAATGCTTTGCACAAGTAGTCCAGGTAGATGACATTGACTCCTTTGCCCTTACCCACCAGTTCTGTAGTCCCATCACAGAAGGCCACCATATTGTTCAGGCATGATTTGCCCTTCCATGCATCACCTTCCATGTTAGCTGTCATCAACCACCTTGTTGTTTTTCATGTGCCCTTGCATGGTTTGCAGGAGAATATGCTCCATGATCCTGCATCACACAGAGGTGAGACTGACTGGTCTGTAGTTCCCTGGGTCTCCCATTTCTCTCTTCTTGAAAATGGGGGTTATATTTCCCTTTTTGCAGTCATTGGGAACTTCATCTGACTGCCATGTTTTTTCAAATATGATGAACAGTGGCTTAGCAACTTCATCTGCCAGCTCCTTCAGGACCCGCGGGTGGATTTCATCAGGTCCCATGGACTTGTGCACATTTGGATTCTTAAGACGATCTCAAGCCTGATCCTCTCCTACAGTGGGCCTAAGGTCTTAATTCTCACAGTCCCTGCGTTTGTCTTCCAAGACTTAAGCAGTGTGGCTAGAGCACTCGCTGGTGAAGACTGAAGCAAAGAAGTCATTGAGAACCTCAATCTTCTCCAAATCCAGGGCAGCCAGTCCTCCTGCTTGTTTCCAACGAGGGCCCACATTATCCCTAGTCTGTCTTTTGTTTGCTGCATGTCTATAGAAGCCTTTCCTGTTATCTTTCACACCCCTTGCCAGACTCCATTCTAAGTGGGCCTTAGCTTTCCTGACCTGATCCCTAGCTTGTTGGACAACATCCCTGAATTCTTCCCACGCCATCTGACTTTGCTTCCACCTTCTCTAAGCTTCTGCTTTCTGAGTTTTCTCAGCAGCAACTTAGCCATATGTGAAGGCCTCTGGCCTTCTTGCCCTATTTCCTTCCTATTGAGATGCAACACATGTGAGCTTGGAGCAGGAGATCCTTGAATATCAACCAGCAGTCTTGGGCACCACTGACCTCTAGGGCTTTGTCCCAGGGAACTTTACTGAGCAGCTTCCTGAAGACATGAAAGTCTGCTCTCTTGAAGTCCAGGGCTGTGAGCTTGCATGAAATCCAAAAGCATTTGACAGAATGTCTCTTTCCTACTTTTGATATTGCTGTCTCCTATACTTGTAAAATTCAGAGCTTTGTTCCAATTCTAACCATGTGCAGTAGCTGTGGCCTCAGCTTCAACATCACATATAAAAGACAAGAGTCTCCTCTGCTTTTCAGAACCTACATTTATGGATTACTGCTTCAGTACCTTTGAGGTTATGTGAGGTAACAGCTTTGTTTCAGTGTTTGTGTTCAAGAAGTCTAGATTTCTGTATAGATGCACATTTGGTAGTGTGTACAGTAAAGGTCTTCTCAGAACCTCTTTCATTTTGGGGATGGAAGCTTGCTTTACAAAATACTGAAAAATATCTAAATTTCTTTTTGTTAGAGTACTATTTGTAGTATATGCCTGAAAAAAAGAGCCATATATCAAAGCTCAGATACTCTCTGTATTTTACAAGACAGCACAAATGATTAATCCTCTAACACCCACAGCTTATTTTCACAGCTACTGGCTGCTTTATGCAGTGCTTCAACATCTCTTGTCAAGAAACTCACAATCAAGCCAGGAACTGAAAGAATGGGGAAGCCTCATTTCCCTTCTTATACCTTTGCTATTTTCTGTGAACAAGAGGAAGAGAGGTGGTTCCAAAGATTTTAAAATCACAGACTGAAAGACAGTTGTTTAAAAATGCTAATGTGTGGAGATGGTACAGAAAAGAAAGCTAGTATGGAAAGAAGGAAACTCAGTCAGTATGACAAACCTCTTAACCATTACTTGGGTCAGGAAAACTTTAGACTATGTTCCTGAAGAATCCTACTAAAATTGTTTTTCCTTTGCAGATTCATAAGAGGAAAGTCAATATGAACAATGAGATTATGTCTCTGCGGGATCTCAAGGTTTCTGTTATTGAAGAAATAAAGCATTTAGTGAAAGAATTGGAATGCATACAGGCAGCCTTGGATTTATCAGAACGCCTCCCTGTTCCCCTGATCCCTCAGTTACACCCAGATGAGGTTCCTGAAAAAAAATTTGAGTACAA
Source organism: Forpus xanthops (assembly GCA_032466535.1). Lineage (NCBI taxonomy): Eukaryota > Metazoa > Chordata > Aves > Psittaciformes > Psittacidae > Forpus > Forpus xanthops. The sequence goes on along the minus strand of JASSUY010006016.1, from coordinate 72,708 downwards.
CACTGACATCCTCCTGAAGTTCAAAGAACAGCAGGAGGCCAAGCCAAAGCCCCAGGGACAATTGGAAGGGTCTCTTTCATCTCATTCATTTAAGGAAGGATTTCTTCGAGCTCCATCCACTAAAGAGGCTGACTCCATGACACAGGCTGCAGGTGCACACCAGATAAAAACAGCATCATCTACAGTGACAGAGCAGCAAAGGGTTTCTGAGAAAGAGAAGGCAGAGCCAACAGAAATAGAACTGGAAATTCTGAAGAGAGAGAAGATAAAAAATCTGTACTTGCAGGAGACCTTGATTAAAAAGGTAGGAAATCAAAAGTTATTTTTGTCAGATTGAACAATCCCACTGCATTAGAAATAAAACCAAAACATCTTCAAACTCAGGATTGCAGCTACTTTTGTCTTTCTGAAGTTTAGGAAAAAGTTAGCTGGTGCAAATTTACAGTGTAAATCAGTGTAAGTCTTACTGTGCCCCATGTGCTGACTATTATCACTTGCAAAATAGATCTTAGATTTTTTATTGATTGAACTATAAATCTATGAGCTTAGTGGCCAAAAAAAAAAAAAAAGTAAAATATTAGAAATTACTTGAAAAATGATGAAGAGTTAAAAAAAGAAGTGTCACTACAACCGTGTAGGTTCTTGATGTTCTCAGGTCTTAACTGTAGTCCCCATCCTTTAGTCTTCAGATTTTATTTATTTATTTACTCTAATTAGAAAAGGTATAAAAGAGGGTAACCAAAATCCTTAGTCATGGAAAAGCTTCTTTAAAAGATAAATTGATAAAGCACCTTTGGCCTGGAAAAGGGGCAACTGAAAGGGTTGTAGCAGAGGTGATAAAATTATGAATAGCATAGAAGAGTGGGAATCATCTCTTAAAAGGAGGAGAGTTATCCAAAAGTCATGTAGAAAGCTTGAAACATTCAAATGGAAATGTTTTTCCTACCCAACAATAACTAAGCTTTGGAACTCAGCGTTAGGATGTGGGGGAAGCTACAATTTCATAAAGTCTGGAAGAAAAATCCAGTCAAAGCTGTTGAACACAAACATACTGCTTCCAGCTCAGGATGTCCCTAAGTCAGAGTTTGGGAGGATATAGGGAACAATGAGCCAGATGTATATGACTGTTCCTTTGTTTGCTTTGTTTCTTACTGTCTTCTCTAACTTCTCTATTGGCCATGACTCTTTGGTCTACCTCAGCAAAGGCACCCTTGTGTTCATGAGTATGAAGGTTTTGAGAGAATAGACAAATGCTGCTGTAACTATCACATATATATAAGATGCTGCTGGCAATTGCTAGTACTGATTTAACTGTAAATGTCTAAGGGAAGAACTGGGAGGTGTTTTGAAGGAAGTCAGCCAAGGCAGAAGCCGTATTTATTGCTACATCTGGGATTGTTACATGAAATTCTTAGGCCACTGTAAAACATTCTCTGAAGAGTAAAATACTCCCAGGCTGCAGTGGGATGCAGTGAAACATTCGTGTGAAGTTCTGGTGATTCTTTTACTACTGTGTTGAGAATTAAGACATATTTGGGGTTAACTATCTTTCCAAGTGCTTCAGTAATCGATAGTAAATAGCATGGGTGAACTGTTGATTTGGCAGAGAGGATCTCTTGTGCTCCCTTCTCTAGCCTTACATATTTAGCTCAGCTCCTAGTACTTCCCCTGTTCCTCATTTGACACTCATATACTCCAGATCAATGCACTGGTGATCAACTTTGATGCTGAACTTCGCCTTCTGCGTCACAAGAAACTGAAGCTGGATGTGCAGATGAAAAACGCTGAACTGCGCTACATCACGTGGTATGAAGAGCTGCTTATCTTGAAGAACTTTGAGAAACGTGAGAACCTTCTCCGGGAGCGTATTACCACCCTCATCAGTGAGCAGGAGGCCATGCAAGTAAGTAGGCTGTGTGTCTCTGGATTTAGCAGTGCCACTAATGCACAGCTCAAAACAAAAGCAAATCATCAACTAAATGGTGGCATCTTTTTATTTTAGCACTGGTACTAAATTCGGCATCCAGTGCTAAGTTTTGAAAGAGGAGAAACTTTTGATGATCAGCCTAGGATGGTTGCTTTTACTTTCCAATAGTTAATCTTTTCATAATCTTAACGGCTGCATTTTAATAGGTACTTCATGATGTGGAATAAGTGACAAATCTTATGCCTAAATTTAAGAACATACTTCTAGGTTTTACTTGATTGAAGAATAGGATTAAAGAGAGAAAGACAAGTTTTGTGTTTCCACATCTTCACAAATACATCCTATATATGCATGCACATGGGTTGTACTTTTTAACTGAAGTAGTTTTTTTTGTTTGTTCAGCCAAAATTGAAGGGCTGCATTGCACAGATTGAGGATAGAAAGTGTGAGATTATAAGGCTTCAGGAATGTGAGAAAGCTCTTTATGCCAACTTCCAAGCATCCCTTGGAGAGAACAATGAGTTTGCTGATTTTCTGACCAAAGTTCTGACTAAGAAAGTCAAGTGCATGGAAAAAAAAGAAGGAGAATCAGGTTGGAATACTGTTCTTTTCATTTTATGGATTTGTTACACTTAGTTCCATGTGGTTGAGTTGATCTAGCTAGTGCCCTGAGTAAATGCAACACAGAACTCAGTTCAAAGAGCCATAGATCAGACCCACACAGATTTGTTTCTGTGTGTACCCATGTTCTGTAGCAGCCATCTTGGCTGGTAACAATGATGTAATTCAGTCCCTAACATGACTACATTTGGTCTGATGGCAGCTCCTGCAGTTTACTTCCTGTAACCCAGGACTTTGATGACTCATGGTAATGGGTATGAAGGAGAGGCAAAGCTTTAAATAGGTACTTCCTATGCTGTACCAGTGATAACTATGGATAAGTGATGAGTCTGCCACATTCATGACATTGTCCTTTAATCTGTCCATTGACTAATGAGAGATCAGAGACCTAATCTGCAGTCATCTATTCACAGGACTAAAAATATTATGAAAGGATTTAATTTATCTTAGTGACTGTTTTAAACTGTTAAGGCTAGGCAGCCTTACTGAGCTAAAATACATGGGCTCTTGGTCTGATTTGGCTTTTGATTTCATGTGGGACACGATTAGCAAAAAATGCAGATGACTGTGATACTTTTGTGATAGTTTCATGCCTTCGTATTTTGCTTGGTCGATTAGTCTCTGTATTAGAATGGTAAATCCAAAAGGTTTCAATTCCTAGCCAATCTAAAGAGAGGAAACATTATTGAAGGAAGTCCCCAAAATGTGCCTGTGTCTGTGCCTTTAGCACTACCAGGTGATCTCTTTCCTTCATTTTTTCTTTTTTTATTTTCTTTCTGTGAAATTATCAGATAGATGCAATAGGCACAAGGTGCCTGGATGCACGTTACCAGGATGATCTTTCATGGATCATTGGGATTGTGTTCACCAGCACATTGCCATAATGCACAGCTAGTGGATTTGGGGGTGTTCTGCAAGTACTGTCCTTTTCTTTCAGATGGAGAAGATGTGAATGAAGAGAAAGGTGAAGAAGATGAAAATGAAGAGAATGATGGAGTGTCAAGCTTGGGAATTGATGAAGAAAATTCTATATCTGAAGATGAAGCCTTTGATGACTCTGTTTGCCCAGAGAGTACCTAAACCATCATTTCCTTGGGTTTACCACTTGTATAGGGGCAATCTTGAATTTTATGTTTTTTTCATAATTCACTGCAAAGTGCAGCATTTCTTCCCAGGAAACCTCAGTGAAGATAGTGAAACCACTGGTAGTATAGAGTACCCTCCTTAAAGAGTTTGGGAAACTAAAACTTGACGAAGCACTAAAAATTAATTATTTTGTGTAAAGAACCATTCACCATTTCACAGCTGTTTTCTAGAGGGGAAAGGCTCCTCTCAGGAGCGGAGCTGTGGCTGTTCGCTGGGAACCTGCCTCCTGGCCTAGCTGCATCCTGGTTTAGGGAAACTCTCCAGGACCCTATGGTGCTGTTAATGTAAGCTCTTTGTTACCACCTCATGGGTTTATGCAGCTTGTTGCTAGGCTGCTTTCTTATGAGTATCTGAACAGTTAAGAGCTTTACTCAGCAAAATCCTCTTCATTATTTATTCATTCATTCATTCTTTCAACAAAGGCAAGTAACTTCTGCCCACCCCCTTTAACTAGTTTAACTAGTTTAGACTATTGAGGTTTTAAAAAATCTTTGTGTGATGTGACCATGTAACAACACTGCTTTATTTTCATCTAAAGCTTTGCAAGAAATTACCTTATCATATTATTTCAATTGGATCTTAGCATCATTTTGACAAATTGAATTTTTGATTCATCTCCTTTTCAGTGAAATCCTGGGAAGAAATTAAGATTTTAACTTTTCATTAAAAAAAGTCCATATTACTAATTTAATAGGGAAATTACATATTGCATTAGCCTCTTTATTTGTTTCTTTATGTGTCATTTGCTTTGCCTTTACTATTTTGTTCTTTTTATTATGCCTGCTTATTTGGGCATAATTATGCACTTAGACTGAAATCACTGCAATTAGATAGAAATTCACAGATCTTCCTTTCTGTGAAGCAAATGAAAGAGGTCCGATGAACCCTCAACTTGATTTACAAATAGAGCTTACAAATAGATGCCTACAGGAAGTTCATCATTTATGGTGAAGGGCGCTATGACAAACAACTACCTGGTCACATAATTGAAGATTATATTGTATTAATTACTGAGACTGCGTTACTTAGAAAAGCTAACCCTTATACTCCTCTTTAATATTGGCTCTGATGCATTTAATCTCACTTCTGGAAACACACCGTCTTAACTGTAAAGAAAAAAAGATCCATCCAAGACATTCCCCCCCTCACAGAGTAATGTGGCTCATATGGTTTATGTTTAAGAAAGCTCTAGAGACCCAAGAGCATGGTCTTATTATGAGTAACACTGGGCAATGTGCACTGTAGGAGAAGTCAGTAGCTCAAGCCTGCAACTATAGTCCACTCATAATGAAACTAAGCTATTCTTTGACTCTTTCTTTCTCAGACTGCAATGAGGCACTCTTCCAAAACACCATCCAGCTCCGGCAGAAGTGGTTAGAAATTGAGGAAGCTGTAGCAAAAGAGAAGAAAGTTGCTGCTAACCTCAGAAAGAAATACAATGCCTTGGCTAAAAAGGTATTGTAGCATTTTCTTCTCAGTAAGCATCAGCCGGCTCCATTACAGTGAAAATGTGCTAATCATTTTGGCTAATACTTTAAAACAAAATCTTAGTCCTTTGAGAGGCCTCAGTTTAGGTAGAGATGTCTCTGGTAGCACAGAGGCAGGAGGCAGCTCAGCATGGGTCACCTTTCCTACTGAAAAGGGTAAATCAAGATTGTCTGGCCTTAGCCACTATGAGACTGGAATCAGGTTCTGGGTACATCATGCAGCAGCATATTCGGACGAAACAGATTCTGATTCAGAGGAAACCCCTGGGTTTCCTCAGTGCCTGGCCTACCTTCTATGCATGTGCATGGGAATAGAGCAATTGAGGAATACTTGTCCTAACACAAATGCAGGTTAAAATAAATGCATAAAAATGCTATTCTTCCATTTATTTCTTTTGGTTTTAGTTACTTTCTTCTGCTCTTTGTCATAGTAATGACTCTACAAACTCTCTTTGTGCAAGTTTTCCTTTCAGCTTTTTTTGAGCTCCTGCATTCATCAGGACATTTGATTTATATTAATTCAAAAATATCTTGATTTGAAGGGTTATCCAGGACAGAGAGAGAGAGTTCTGCCAAAATAGCATTATGCAAGTCTTGCTTTTATTGTGTCTCAGAAATGTTCCATCAAGTATGCTTAACTTACAATGTTTTTTGTTTAGTTTTTAAAAGCTTTCCTAAGTGCCAGCTGCCACATACTCACCCTGGGGTCTGACATTTGAGTCTGAATTGTTCTTTTCTCATGCAGAATCAATAAGCATTTTCAGGCATAACCTAATAAAAAATATCTTTTAGACTCTGTAGATCTAGAAGTGGTTTAGATGCTAAACAAAGCAGCTATCTCTTGATACATACATGGCTTCTCTACTAAGGAGACATTACAAGTGTACATGTGTACAGAGGTACTCAGGGTAGAATTTTGCTTGAGTATGTTGATAAGCCTCAGGTCTGCCTGTGAAACCCATCTATCAAAGTATGTAGGAAAAAAAAAAAGCATTTTCTTCCTATGCTTCCTTCTCTTTGGATCAGGAACTCTATCACAGAACCTTGCTGCATTTGAATACCACAAGATTTTTGTTTGACCACAATTTATCTTTCTGCAGGCAAAAGAACTGGAAACCAGTTTGGACACAGCAGACAGGGAACTGGATACCTTCCAGTGGGAAAAGCAGCAGAGAATGAATGATCTATATGTAGCTGTGCCTTTGAAACTCCATCAGGTAATTCAAGATGTTGTGCATATGGAGTTGCAGAATGGCAAATGTACTTCTAAATAATGGTGTTACTATTCTTTGAGGCCCTTAGTTCCTGAATCACCACAGTCTCCTGGGAGTGAAGTGCCATTAATTGAACTTCATGCTGCTATTTCCTCTAGATTCTTTCATCCTCCTTCCCCCTTTTCTTATACATACAGAAAAGAGGCAAGGACAGACAGGTCAGCCCACTGCTGAAATGTGCATAGTATTCAAATGTTTTATAGGTTAGTCATGGGATTTTCTTTCAGGTCCATACCCACTGATGCTCTTGGGAAAAAAAAAAAAACACCTCCCAAAAAAAAACAACCAAAGAAGTCCCCAGACTATTGAAACTATTGTGAGTATTGCCAATTTAGTAATGCTGTATTGGATTCAATACATTCATCTTGAGAAAACTCAAGAGAAAACTCTTATTTCCTCTAGGCTGAATCTTGTCCTCAGGGAGAGAACAAGACTGGCTTATATGCCTCTCAAACTAAGTTCTCTGTATGCTCTATCTCCTTTCATTAAAAGGTTGGTAATTAAGACATACAAGTCTAAGGCCTGACTATGCAATCCTGCAGCTCCTGGATCATTCAAAAGTACAGTTGACAGGGAGTCCCTCAGTCTCCTCTTCTTCCAGATGCCATAGAAGTGTAGACATCTTTATACGTATAGAGTCTTCACAGCTCTCAGTAGTCTTTGAGCTTTCCTGAGTCACAGTGATTCCCTGATCCAAAATGTGAGCTGTGCCCAGGCTTACTATTACCTCACTCGTTAGTTCTCTAACACTCAACAGCTTTATTATCCAGAGAGATCACCAACACCTCTCATAAGCCTTGCTTATGGCTGTTTCTTCCAGGTGGAGTACTTGATTAATGGGGAGATGCCCGATGACTTCTCCCAGGCTTTGGTATTTACTAACCAGTCCTTAGAATATTTGCAAAGGAGAATTGTGGACCTACATAAAGAAAAGATAATGCAACGAGAGATCTATAAGGCAGCTCAGGAGCAACATAAAAAGCTTATCCAGGACAAAAAGGAGATGGAGATAACAATTCGACGTGAGTAACAGAGACTCTGAACGACACAGCATACTAATGCTCATTCTGTCCCCCTTACTTGGTGTGGGTAACTCACCACATGTCTGTCTTTACACTCACATTGATGTCACAGCTGGTTACTGCAGAAAATCAAACAGAAAGAGCAGCTGAAGTGGAATGTTTTGATGAAATATTGGTAGTTCTCCAGCACTGCAGAATCGTTAGGCTTCTGAAATCATTTGGGAACTTAGTGTAAGGTGAGTTGACTGAGATGAGACACTGGAAGTCAGGACACACGATTGCTATTTCTGGCTGTAAACCAGAACTGCTAGGAAAAATGTATTTTCAACAAAGCTTTTTTGGCAGTTTCCTCCTCTGTGTAACACAGGAAGAATGAAACAAGCTCTAATGAAAACACTTTCCAAGGACCAAACCTAAAGATGTGTCTAGCACCACCAGACCTCCAGAGGCCCTATACAGCCTTTGGTGTGGGAGCAGGTTACTAGAACTGGCTTAAAGTGTGACTTTGTGACCACACAGTCACAGTCATGGCAAGGACAGGTGGCAACATTCAGTTATGAGCTGTTTGTGAGCTTGTGTGAATGGATTATTACAGAGCAAATACCAAAGAGCTCAAACAAGGAGCTGGGGATAAGGTGAAAGTTCTTACTAACCAATGACAGTGCTGCCATTTGTGCCCTATCCCTTTTGTTAGAACTGGAAGAGAAGTGCAATTATCTGATGATGAAGAAGTTTGGACGGCTGGTTGATTTTGAAGCAGTTCAATCATACTCTGTTAACACACGTGTGGAAGAGTTGGAAGTGCAAATAATGGAGAAAGAATATGAGCACTCCCAAGAGCTAAAAGAGTGGGAGGTAAGGAGCAGGAAAAGAGCATTATGATGATCTGTCGAGGTTTCATTTCTCTGGGGCTGAATAGTTAAACTAAAATCTTTTGTGAACGTGTTCATGTTTGAGGTGTTTTTTTTCAGTTGTCACTAATAGACAGTAATGTCCAACTCTCATTTCCTACCATCATTCCTACTTCTGCTCCAGTTGCTGATGCACACACATTCTATTTTTTATGTTACTTTCCTCAAATGCATCTTTCTACTTCAGTCCCTACATGAAGTTATTCCAGAGTGCTTTCCTTTGGGTTTCAGCTGCCACTCACCACCTACTGCCTCCTCCTGCCACCTTCATCAACAAACTGAGTCCAGGGCAGCCTTGGTTTGTGCCTGGGACACTAGTCTGTGCAGTCTGCAAGACTCACATCTCTACCTGGTGGGGCCTAAGGCTCAGCTACTATGCTGCAAGCTGGCAACACATTAATGCCACCTTTACGGAAGGGCACATGTGGAAGTACAATGTACCTAACATCTTTCTCTTTCCCACACCTCTGCCCAACTGCTTTACCTACTTAGATGCATGTAGTGTTAAAAAATAAATAGGTGACAGATTGCACTAAAGGTACTGTGGGATCAGGTGATGTATGCAGGATCAGTCTCTTGTTTGCCTAATTTCTGTGACACTTATGTTGTGCCTAGCATTTCTTCCTCACCTCATGCTTTTTGTCCTCTTTCATCCCACATCAACCTTTTATAACTTTCTAGAGAAGAATCTCAGACTTGCAGCAGCAGCTAATGAAGCTGACAAAGGAAAACACGAGCAAGCTGCAACAGCTGAACTGGTTTTGTTTTGAAAAGCATCAACTTGAAACTAAGCTGGCTGCACTGAAGAATGATATGGTAAGCCTTTAACCACTGCAGGTTTGGGGCTGTTCAGCCATGATTTAAGGGGTCAGTCATCTGGCCTTCACCAGCTCTCTGGTCTCACATCCTGCTTTGCTGTCAGCAGTTTGAGCTAATATTGCCTAGTGGCACAGGTTGAATGGCTGCCCCAGGTCTTGTAGGACAGGAGATGAATTAACTGATCCTGAAGCAGGCCTTACCTTAGCTTCTCTGTAATTTCCTACTTAGCTGTTTTCTAATATTGAAACAAATTCATTTTACTTCTAATTAAAAAATATCTCGTGGCAAGTCAAAATTGTCCCTTTGTTGCACAGAAATGGCCAAATGAAATATTTTCTTTGCTCTCTATTAGGGAATAGAGCAGCCACCTGTGACAGTCTGAGTCCAAGTCAGTGTTCCCTCACTCTGACTTGCAAGTAGTTCTAACTGAAGAGTGGAGAAGTCATGGAGCTGTGCTGCGTTTTAGGAAGCTTTGCTTCCTCACTTGAAATAACCTCCACCGTTTATTCTCCCATGTTTTATAGGAGCTGCTTTTTTCTTTGCTTACAGGGAGTAGAATTTCAGCACACCCGAACTACTGACATCAAAGAGAAGGCCAGGCTAGAGTCACGGCTCAAGCGCATTGCTGGTGACACAGCCCTCCTAAGACAAGAAATCAGTCTTCTAAACAGAAAAGGTGGGTACTGAAAAGAACTCACTGTCCTTAGCAGAAAAGATGCGTGCTTCTTTCTGCAACCTTCGTCACCATAGGATCCTGAAGCACCAACTGCGTCATTCCCTGTTCTTACACCAGAAACAGTTATTAACAGTAACTAACAGTCCAAGTAGCCCTTAAAAATGGATGTAGTTAACTGTGGCAGTAGTCACACCTGGAAGTGTTAAATTAATTCCTTTGGCTATACAGGGGTTTAGTTTTAATGGGCTGTGTTTGTTTCTCCTATCAAAATACGGCTTTAGTGACAGATATGGAATAAAGTGCAAATAAAACTACTAAAGGCTGTTATTGGTATATTGCAGAGATTTGCCCAGGGCTGATGCTCTGTCTGTGTGTATGTCTGTTCTTCACATGAGTAGCTATTGAAGGCTGGATATGAGTTTTGCTTGGCCAAAAGCTTTCGTACCTTTGTCCTCAAAAATGGTAAAAGAGATCTGCCTTAAGGGTGGCTTTTTTATAGCTGAATATCTTAGCAGCAATGGTACTTCTCTGCTGACTGAGTTAGTCAGGGTCAAGGGAAGTGCCCTTTGTTTGGGGAAAGCAAAGGGACCTTTATCGTTGGGGTTTATAGTGCTCAGATGGGAATGCAATTTATTGAATACCTTCCCACTTGCTTCTGTAGCAATAGAAGACTGCATTGTAGTGTAGGATGGGGTATTTGCCTGGCAGGAAGAGGGTTCAGCAAATGCAAAGTCAGCCTGTAATTCCACTGGCTTGAGCCTGATCAGAGTATATGGCTTCAGGTTTTCTTCTTTTTTACCTTTGGCATCTGGTATGGTGGCAGCGTGTGATCAGTTACAGCACTTACTCTGTCTTACTGTGGAAACTTCCTTCACCCCAAAGCAGAGGGGTTGTGTTGCACTCAGTCCAATGCAAAGTTTTTCAAGGCACACAGGGAGACTTGGGGTTTGTTGCTAATTTTTAAGTAAACAGAGTGAATTAGATTTGGTCTAGTTCCAAATCTTGCTCTTCCTCCCCACTTCCCCTGGTTTTGCTCCTCTCTCTGGTGTACACTCACTGAGGATCCAACCGTACCCCAGCCAGGCACAAGAACTGCCCCTGCTGGCCCCAGCACAACCACATGAATGGCACTTGTGCACCCTGCCTTTCCACTGGGTCCCTGTGAAGGTGTTGAGCACCCCGTTTCCTTTGGGGAAAACCTACCCTTGTCCAAAGGTCTGGGATGCTGAAAGATTTTGAAGCTGAAAACCACAGGATGGGGGGTAAGGAAACAACATTTGCAGAGATTTACTTGTCTTATCTGCCTGTGTCTATCTGCCCCATCACCAAACTCCTGCAGCTGTCCTTTGAGATAAATGAAAATTTTGCCTAGCTGTGCTCCTCACTAGAAGCTCCATGTCACTTAACTGGTGCAGGCAGCAGCCATCCCTCTTCTCCTGAACTCAGCATTAAGAACATTCATATTGGTGGCCATTTGGAAAACTGTAGCAGCAGGAAATGTCCCCTCTTCCCAGATGTCCTGCTTGCTGTATGTCTGCAAGTGAAAAAGAGTAGGTTCATTCTGTGTCAGGATTTAGCATACAGCCAGCCACAGAAAAGACTAAAGTCTTTATTTTAGATGTTAAAGCGTGGGTTTGTCTTTACAGATACGTGTCTGCAGGTGGCGTGTATGTGAAGGGTTGTCTAAGATGAGCAGGCAGAGAGCGTAACTCCAGTCCATTCACAGGAGTGTGTTCCTGGGACAAACCTTCCTGTGGGGGAAAGGAAAGACTTTTTTGACAGCATTATCTTTCATGAAGCCCTCATTCCAAGAGGGTGGTAGATCTTGGTGGTGGCAGCTCTGTTTGCACCTATGTCCTGCGACGTCTCTTGTGCTGCTGTTTCCATCTTGTGCTCTGATAACAGCCTGGTGCCAAGGAGAGCTGCCGCTGTATTTCTTGGGCCCTCCTGTGACCTTGCTGAGGATGCCTTCTGTCTCCATAGCATTATAAAAGGCACATATACATCTATATACAAGTGCATAAATATATAAATAGAGGTGTTATACAAAAATAAATACTCATTCTCTTTTCTCTTTAGAATAAATCTTTTGCAAAAGGCAGCTTGGTCCCTAGCTGGCAGCAGAATGAGTCTCTAAGGGCCTCAGTGGTGGTGGGCTGCTGTTCTGGTGTCTTGGTAGGTCCTGACCCAAAGATGAGCTCACTGGATTCTGGAGATGGAGATCTTCTCTGGGCTGGCAGCAATCCAGTCTTTCTACCTCTTCAACTGGCACTAGGCCGAGGCAGCAAGAGCTTCCTGAAAGGGAAAGGAGCAAGAAATGATCACAGTGCATAAAGAAATGAGAGATGCTGTGGTAGCTCTCTTGCCAGCAGTCCAATCTATGAGGATAGGTACTCTGATCAAAGAGGAGCAGCTGTATTCTGAAAGCCCTGGCTACATGGGAGTTTGATCTTATGCTTGCACACCACAGGTCTCATCCACACTACAGGGCTGGATCACTGGATCGTGTTCTAGTGAGATGGATTCACATAATTTTTCAGGGACCTTGCTGTTTTACTGGCAGTCTGGTAAATGCAAAATTAAGGACAAAAGGACAGCAGCTCTGTAACTGGAGCTGGGTGTGTGCCCTTCCAGCAGCGTACAGTGCAAGCTTTTGGAGAAATGCAGCCTCTAAAACTGACTGAGACAATTTACACACCCCAGCTGCTAGCATGGTCTTTCCATGCTGTTGTGTTAAAAATGTACTTGCTCTGCAGAAGCAAGCATGAACAGAGCCATCAGAAAGGCTCTACAGTGAGATTTCTCTGCAAGATCAGCCTGAAACAATGAGATAAAACAAACAGTTTTCCAGACCACTGACCTTGGTGGAACAGGGGATCCTGCCGAGCATCCAGGCTGGGGCCTCCCACTTTGCTGCCCATCACTGGATGATGGAGACCAACAAAGTGCTCTTGAAGGTGAGGACAGTCATCTTGTGGCTGAAGAAGTTGGTGAGTGGAGTCATCTGGGAGACTGTAAAGGAATGAGCTGTCTTCTATTCTTGGGTTGGGCAATCTGGGAAGGCAAATAGAGGTTCAGCACTGTTAACAGATCACAGTCATAGAGTGGTTGGGTTTGAAGAGATCTTAAAGAACATCTAGTTCCAAATCCACTGCCATAGGCAGGGATTTTTGCCTCCCTGAAAGACAAGACCTATGTAACATCTCTGCTAGCTGCATCAATGAAGCAACACAGAGCATTCCTAATGAGGGAAAAGGAGAAATCAGGATGCACTTGTGGGATGGGAATGAGGTGATGGGGCCTGTTGTCCATGATTCAAAACCTAATGAGTGCCACAGGAGCTGGGAGGAATACCTTCTCAAGGGAGCATTAGAATAATGACTTGATGTCTGAACAGCAAGACACAAAGCACCCACAACTGGATTCTAGCCAGGATCTGGGGCAGCTGCTTATCAGCATCTATTCAGAGATGTTAGCTTCTCTCATTCTACTTTTCAGTCTCCCACTTAGAAGCAGAGGGAGGAAAAAGAGGCAGGGGTAAGTATGTCTTGACCCAAATAAAATTAAAACATGCAAATGGATTAGCTACAGATAAATTATTCCTCCCTCAAACACTAAGAGAAATGAGTTGTGTGAAGAAAATTTAGACCAAGAAGGCCTACTGCTGGAGTATGGACTTGATTCCCAAGTGAACTGGGACAGATGGGAGTGTGGTAAGAGCAAGCTCTTGCAAGCACGTAGTCTTGTGAGTCCCACTGGATCGTTCCACACTCCCCCTCCACAAGCTAGGACTAACCTGGATGGCTGGTAGTCTTGCTGGACATTCCCATTTTGGAGCACTCTCGCCTGCAGCAAAGCATTGGTCTCCTCATGTGACTGGAAGGAGAGAGAAGGATTCTCAGCAGAGCAATACCACACAGCAGCATTAAGAAGCAGGTGTTGATCTGAGAACCAGAGTCATGGGGCAGGGAAAGATGTAACTTTCTTTTGCTAGAGAGGACAGTGTAACTAAGCACAGAAAAACTCACTTCATGCTTACTGCTGAATCAAAGGGGATGATAACCAATTTACAGTCTTGGCTATGGCACTGCCTTAGCCTGTGTTACTATTTGCACACTGAGTCCTCAACATTGTCAGTCCCTGTGAGCTTTGCTCAGGAGAAACAGGAACCATTCCTGTAAGAGTAGCCTTTGCTCACTGCCTCAAGAAACCACTTCTTCACCAGTGTTTTAGAGACCTTTACTTTCCCCCCATGTCTCAGACTCCACTGCAAAGGGGAAATCTCTTAAGAAGCCAGTCTTGACACTTGTACATGCTGCAAAGGCTGCCAGACATATCTGCAGAAGCCCTCTCACTGCCACCTCCAAACTCATGTCAAACTGACTTTTAACCACAGGTGTGGACATACCTGTGGCACTTCATCTGGACTGTACTCTCGGGGCTTGGTGCTTGCATACCCCATTCCTGCAGAGGGGCAGATGCCATTCAGATGTACCCCATTGGTGTAGGGCTGCCCATTAACATAGTGATGTCCATTGGCACGAGGAGCAGAGATGCCTCTCAGAGGAACCATGGTGTACTGGCAGGATGAGACCAGCAGTCCAGCTCCTGGGAAGCCCATGTCAATGGTGTGCTCTGCAGAGGGAAAGAAGATAAGTTCTGAGGCGAAAATCAGAGGTAAGGTTGAGCTTCTTGCAGCTCAGCAGGGCTAATGTTAGGCTGTCCTATCAGGCAGCTATTCTGGCACCCAATGCATCCTTGGAGAGAAATGGAAAGGGGGCCTACATGAAAGTAAAGGGAGCATCTTTTTCCCCCAATCTAGTCTCAGGGGTCCTTCCCAACAAAGTAAGTGGGACAAGGGACAAACAGTGGCTTTGTCTGTATGGGGTTCTACAGGACATTTGAGACTGCCCTCTGCACACCCTTCTCCCCGTGGTCCAGAATGTGCAGCCTCACAATTTGGGGTGTTTAACCCAATGACACCCAGGAGTAAAAATAGCCCACAGGGCAGAGCACATCTTGTAAATCTCAAGAAAGAATTCTTACTCTGTTTGGACCAGGCTCTCCAAAGGCAAAAGGGGATGAAAGCCACGATGAGGAGTACAATAGAGCCCAGCACAACACCTACAATCAAGTACGGCAAGTCACTGGAACGGGCCACCATGGCTCCTGCCCCCAGGCCATTGTGCCCACCACTGAGTGGGGGATGCTGCTGGGGGGCCACTGTGGAGGGTGGAAGACGACCTGGCAGACCAAGAGACTTCCGAGCTGCAAGGGGAAGAGAGAATGAGTGTTAGACACAAGCATGGCAAGTGGGATAGCAACCCACTCCCGGCATGTCTATGCTGCCGTGGAAGAGACAGACTTCTGTGGTGGCTTTAAAGAAGTGCCCCTGGATGTCAGAGGACTTCCTAGGCTATTGCATACCACAGTACAGACAAATCTGTGCTTGGTTTACAGATCTGCCAGACTTTTGGGCTGCTAAAACAAAAAGGGAAATAGCTTCTCCAAAACACACACACAACTGGACTTCATGCTGTTCCTATCGTGACAGTGCAGCTTCTTGGAAGATAACATGAGACCTGCTCATAACCGAACACAGGAGTGTGGCACAGCAAGGGTAAGTTAGCCCTTCTGGTTCCAGTTACCATCTGTGTGACACTTAAGAAAGCAAAAGGTAACTACTCCTTCAAGGGAAACAATGATGGACCCTGCACAAGGGGTCTGTGAATACTTGCATGGGTATATAAACATACCCATCAACAGCATCAAAAAACCTCTGCCTCTCTTCTCTCCAGTGCTGCCTCCATCACCTTGCCTGAGCTCGGATACCACACGGTCAGGCAGGGATAGTACCCACCCCCAGCTGCAGGCAGGGAAGGCAGCATGCAGTACTCCCAGAAGTGCTCTGTGAAGCTGGTTACCTTTGGTTTCACAGATCATCACATTGCTGAACTCGCTTTCACCACCCTCGTTGAAGCATTGCATCTTAATGTCATACGAGGTCTCTGGCTGCAGGTGGCTGATGGAGTGCCAGTACCGATCTCCTGAGGAGGGAACAAACACATGGTGCTGTTGGCTTCCTCAGGAAACATGCAGCTGGCACAGTCCTGCAGCTCTGCTAGGTAATGCTGGCCCGGACAGCAGCAGCAGATGCTTCTGTGCACAGGCTCCTTCTGACTGTCTGCTCTTCCAGAAGGAATCAGCAGTCTCTCAGTACCTCTTACCTTCTACCACATCCTTCTTGTAGTCACTGTCATTGTCACTGTCAGTGGGGCGGTAGTAGATGTAAAAACCGTGGATGGGAGTGTTGTTATTGCTGGCTGGGATATACTGCAGAGAATAGGAGAGCAGAAATTAGCAGAGATATCTGTGCTCCACATTATACCAGGTGAGAAGCAGCTGCCATAAATGGGATGGGACAGGAGGAAGTCCCAGAAGGGGAATTGTCCTTGTTTTGCCACTGGTTTGTGTGGTAAGGGCTTTCTTCCAAGAGCTCAGTGCTATATGAGGTCTCTCACACCTTGCTTCCCAAGTAACGGACAAGCCATGAGTCTGGTCCTGTCATCCCAAGCATCCAGTACTCTGCTCCCTCTCAGAAACTACAACCAATGCTTCAGAGAAGAAAAATCCTCAACAGCAGCACCTCAGTGTGGGCAAGGGCAGGCATACCTTCACTTTGACTCCAGCAGGCTCATGGCTTTCAGACACACCGCATCTTTCCATGAACCAGTGACCCCAGGAGTCTTGTGTTTTTGAAGACAGCTCTGTTCCTCCTCCACCCAGGGCAGTACTGTCCCAGCTCCATGTGTTATTGTTATCTTTCACCCAGTGTTTTATCAACTACTGTTTGTCTTTAAATAAACAGCAGTGTCCATCCTGCCCTGCAGCAATTTCTGGCTAGAAGCAACTGGGAGAGAAGAGGGTAATGCATCCCTCTGAAGAAACTCTAAGCTGTTGGAAACACTTGGATCTGGACTTGTGATCCAAAGGATCCTGCCCACTTAGGACTGCTACCCAGCAAGTGAGAGTGAAGGATGTATCTGCTGATAACTACTGAGGCAGACAGAGATGCTAATGGATTCCAGGAATTTGGCTGGGAGAGCAAGCAGCTATCCTGTGCATTGCTGAACTGTGCTTGTTGAACAAAATGGTCAAGACCCTGAAATTATCTGCTGAAATGCCTCCTGTGTACAGCACTGGATTCAGACAAAAAGGGTTTCCTAAGCTCTCTGACCTCCCCCCCATCTACATGGCCCAAGCCCAATCCTCCTTTGGTGGAGGGAGCTATTGGATCACAGCTACATTTGTGTGGTAACCTTTAAGATGGCAAGTAGCACCTGCTACACCCCTGCTTCCTGCACGTTCAGTAACCTCCACCCCTACAAACCTTACCATCCACTTCAGCATGATGGTGGTCTCATTGATGGCATCTGTGAAAGTGATGTACGGCCCGGCCACAGGGCGCTCGTAGACTCGGCTGCTGTACCCAGACACCACATATGGCCGAGACGCTGCACTGGGCTCACTCTCTCCCAGGATGTTCAGTGCCCGGACACGGAACTTATAGGACATGCCTAGAGGGAAAAATGGAAAATAAAAGAATTGCAGAGACTGGAGTCTTCAAGGCTTCTACTGTCAGCACAGGCCTGACTGTGGAGAGGGGCTACATCTTCTCCAAAAGGCAGAGGACTTACAGAGATAGGATTCTTGATCAAAGTACAAGCACTGAAAGGCCAGATTTCAGCCATGTGCTAAATGGAGCCTGCTTTTATTTGCCTTCCCCAATTCTTGTCTGGATGGTCTAGAGGTCAGTAGCAGTTCTGGAAAGTGTGTGTGTGTGGACTGATGTGTCCTGACCCAAAAGCAGGTATGGGAAAGTGTCCTTTCTCTACCTCACAGAAATTAAGTAGATAAACACCAGTTAAAATCTCAAAGCCTAAATAATCTTTTACCCAAACATGATTTTACTGGTCTTTAATTTGAGGTAGATGTGTTGCCCTTTTAAACTGCCTAGCTCAGTGATGCTGTCTTTTCTCATGTGAAGTGCAGTGGGAATTGTGTACCCATCTGTCTTGCCTGTGGCTAAAGTAAGTTCTGTCCTGTCTAGTAAATGGCAAAACCAAATGCCTTTGGTAACTATATCCTGTAATACAGAAAAGCATGCACAAGCCTCCCTGAGGGAGGTCAAATCTATGCTGGTCTTTGCAGCTGGAGAAATTGGAGAAGCATCTGCAGTTTTTCCCCATGCATGTAAAGCTGGAGCTAGGGCAGCTTTGTTTTGCTTGCACATGCCAGGGCTAAGCAGGACATGACAGATGGCTAACCATCCTACAGGGACTGCACAGCTTCCTACAGACCTCCAGGAAGCAGAGAGGAGAACACCTGCCTACCTTTCTCCAAGCCTGGTATTTCCACAGAGAGGCGAGAGGGAGGAATGTCACTGGTGGCCAGGACCCAGTCTCCCAACTTCTTCAGTTTCTTATATTCCACACGGAAAGACTGGATGGGGAACCCACCATTCCCACGGGGGATCCATGTCACATACACGGATGTCTCTGATGCCATGGAGATGGTAGGACGGTCTGGTGCCTCTGGAGCTGCGAGGGGCACAGAAGGACATCAGGACAGGAAAAACATTTCTCTTGCCCTGTCTGGAGGATCCTGTAGCTTATAACTATGTGGGTGAAGGTCTACCTGCATTGCACCCACTCACATGCTCTTAAGTCCTGCCTGCTCCCTTCATTAGAGCTAGCACTCCCAAATCCTCACTCCTTTCAGTTTGTGCCCTGCAAACATCTTTTACTCCTGCTTGCATCTTCCTCCATTTCCACTCCCAGCTCAAGTAGGATTTGAGGTGTGTACACCCATCATGGGAGGGAGAGGAGCAAGAGATGTGGATGCAGAGCTGGAGATAGAGCAAAAGGCCTGGCTGATGTGGGAGCAGTGAGCAGAGGGAGACAGTGGGGACAGATGAGTGTA
Organism: Forpus xanthops; assembly: GCA_032466535.1. Classification (NCBI taxonomy): domain Eukaryota; kingdom Metazoa; phylum Chordata; class Aves; order Psittaciformes; family Psittacidae; genus Forpus; species Forpus xanthops. The sequence continues at coordinate 53,843 of JASSUY010006016.1, read as the reverse complement.
GGAGATGAAAACAGGAGAGATTGAGAAGACCAGCTGAGGAGGAAACAGGGAAAAGTTCTGAACTTCAGACATGAAATTTGATAGGAAAACAGTCAAAAGTTGGGAGGAAAGAGATGAAAGGAGCTGTGAAGACAAAAGAAAAGGCAACACATGAATGAGCGTGGGTAACTGAATGAGAGGATTTCTCAAGGAAGGTTAAGGATTGAAGGAGGGAATTTCACAGAAAGGATAGTGGCTCTCGTGGATAACAGTAACGGCAAATGCAAGATGGAAAAAACAATGAATTGGATTAACCAGTAAGGAGCTGATGTTTCTCCTGTGCATCAAAATACGCTGCACCCCTAGAACGGGCAAAACTGCCCCTTGTCAGGGCTTGGCTGAGAGAGGATGCCAGGGCCTGCAGGGACCTGGTTTCCTTCCTGCCTCACGCTCCCCCAGCACCCACTGATGCACCCCAGCTTGTTGGTCCTGTGCCCCACACATTCACAGGGCTTTCTGAACACACCACATGGAACCCAGCATGAGACAGAGTTTCTGGCAAATCCTTACATTAATGGTGGGAACAGGCAGTGGGATCAGCCTGCTCCTCTAACACAGGTTGCCTGTCAATGCGGTATCAGGGGTGTCTGAGAAGGACCTCTCCTTTTCAAGGCCTGAAGACCCAGTGGAGATATCAACCCCAGCATGGCCTGGCCACTACCACCCACAAGAGATCCAGCACCCCTCATCCCCCCTCCTTGCCCAGCTGAGGGAGGGCCTTACGGGACAGACGGCTGTTGTCAGACTGGTTACTGCTCTGAGTGCTTGTGCCTGGGTCATCCCTCTGGATTTGCTGCTCTTTGCTAGCAACAATCTCTGGTTTTGGGCGCCGGCCTGTGCAGAAGGGAGAGGTGGCATCAGTGACATGCAGATGTGGACCAGAGTTAATTTTTGCTGTGATGAGCAATGAAAATATTCTCAGCCATGATGCTGAGGTAAGTACTCCTGGATTGTAAGGGCCCTGGGCTGAACCTTTTAACCCCCAGGTTGAGTTCTTTGAACCTAGGGGTTCAAAGCACGCAACCTGCAGGCAGGAGATAAAGCTAAAGGGGCAGGTTTCTTAATCCATTAACAGGTTCCCCTCGTACTTCATTTTCTAAAACTTTTGTTTTTCTTGAAATGCTGCTATATTTCTGCCTGAGAAGGTAGTAACTGATACAAGATGGGGCCTGAAGGGAGATGTGAGCAAGCCCACTGCCATGGGGAAGGTTGCCATACAGGGAATGCCATTCCCCACACCTGCTGGAGACATGAAAGGCAGCCAGGGGACAGAGGGACTTAATGTAGACATTTGGAACATCCTTTTAGAGCTAAAGACAACTCTGCACCAAGCAGACTACATGGGAAGGCCTGGAGGTCCCTTCAGTGCAGGGCAAGATGTTAAGGACAGATTAGAGAAACATCTGGCAGGAACAACCCCCATGGGCTGATCCTGTCTCCAGGCAGTGGATGGATTAAATGACCTCTTGACATCCCTACCAGACCTATTTTCTATGGTTCTGCAGGTGTCCAACTGAGATTCCAAGGGAGAAAGGGACTTACTCCAAGGCCCTTCCAGGCAGACGGGAAACCTGATTTTCCTCATCCTGTTTCAGTCCCACCCTCCACATCCCATTCTGACGGAGCAGCTCTAAGCTGAGGGCAGATAGGTTTTAAGAGCAGAAATGGCCCCTTTGTCCTAAGCCTGGTGCCTCAGGGCTGGGATGGGATTTCTCAGAGGGACTCCAGCAGCATGCCCAGTGAAAAGTTCGATCTTTACCAGTCCGGAAGGTCACCATGGCCGTCTGTCCCTCGCCAGCACAGTTGTGAGCGGCCATCTCCACCTCATAGAGACTGCCAGGATCCAGCTTGGTGAGGGTCAGGCGGTGCTGCGAGGCTGGGACGTCTCTCACTGTCCAGCTGTCTGAGGCATTGGTGACCTGCTGAAAGACCAATGCGGGCATTGCAAAGCTGGAGCAGGCTGGGCTTTTTGCCTGCACCAAGCTCAGGAGATTTCATGGCAGGCTGTGCATCAACCAGGGCTGCCTGCCCTGCAATCACATGAGGGAGAAGAGAAGGCCCAGGGGGACCTTATAGCTCTCTACAACTACCTGAAAGGAGGATGGAAGGAGGAGGTGGCTGGTCCTTTCTTCCAGGTAACAAGTGACAGGACAAGAGGAAACAGCCTCGAGCTGCACTAGGGAAGTTTTAGATTGGATATTAGGAAAACTTCCTTCATAGAAAGGGTGATCAGGCTGCACATGGAAGTGGTGGCATCACCGTCCCTGGAAGCATTCAAAAACCGTTTGGATGAGGCCCTCATGGTGGACTTGGCAGTCCTAGTTGGAACTGATGATCTTAAAGGTCTTCTCCAACCTAATTGATTCTATGATCTGAGCACAGGTTTCTGCAGGAAAGGGGCTATGTATGCTTGTGGCCCCCAGGAAGGCCTGGAAGCACAGTCTGTTTTTCAGGGATGCCTGATGCCCTATGCAGATGGAGAGGAAGGTGGGACCTTCCTCCTCCTCCCCAGCTGCAAGGAGAATATTTTTGCAGGCCAACAGGCAGGACACTGAAGTGACCCGGTGCCGAGAGGAGCATTAGCAATGCAGGCAACGCAGAGAACGGAAATGCCAGGACTCTGCTGTACCATTCATCTTCTCTGAGCATTTGACACTGACTGATTAATGCCTGCCTTGTTTCATTTTTATTCCCGGGCCCGCAGAGCTGTGAGGCCAGGGAGGGGAGCCCTGGACACTGCTACTGCCCAGGAAGGAGACATTCTTAACAAAGGCAATGCCTGCGTGGCAACTGAGTCCCTGTTGGCTGCTGAGGCTTCAGGGGCAGCATAAGAGCAAGGGAAAAGAGACTTACACAGGTATTCTAGAGAGGATAAGCAGGCCTTGCCCAGTATAAATGTAAGCCTCCTGTCAGTAGGTTCTACTTGCCTATAGCCACCTCTCACACAAAGAGCCTTTTCTTTTGGTGCCAAATCGATTCCTTCCCTCTGCACACATGCTTTTAAGTCAGAGATGTCAAAACCAGATTGTTATATAAGTTGATTCTAAGGATCTCCAATAGAAAGAGACTCTTTCTAAATAAGTTTAAGGGGTTATTAGGACTAATTCCTTTCCACATAATCCTTAAGCATCCCAAGAAAGAGTCTCCAGCTGAGAATTTGGACTACACTGAAAACATATTACTGCAAACTGCAGTGACCCGTGGTGACCTCTGCTGCCCTACGGCCCCTTCCAGGTAAAAGAAAATATGGACAAACTCCAGCCTGCCAGTGAAAATCACATGCAGAACTGGTAGTTACATGATACAGCGTTGGGGACAATCTCTTCCTGGCAGACAACCAGAGCCAATAGTCTGGTGAGGCTTTTGGCATCTTTTGGTTTTTATTTAAGCTTGCCCTGTTGTGTTCTTGTGTTGGCATCTTCTGCCTTTGTTTTAAAGAGGTCTTTAAAGAGATGGTTAGCTGAAACCCTTAGCTGAGGTTTTGTTTAGAAAGAAATCAACCATGTGGGGATTATAACAGCCTCCTGTCATACCTATATATTTTCACAAAAATCAAACAATTCCAGGAAAACAGACACATATATTCACGTGTAATTGAAAACGGTGCCTTGCAGTGGCTGAGAATCCAAAACATACCAGACCTGGAATGTACTCAAACCCCAAAGCTAAACCTACCTCTCTACTGCAACTCTCTATGTACCCAAGGGAAATACAAGCAGCAAAACAGATAAATCAAGCTACTTTTTCCCAGCTTATTCCAGCAAATTAGGAAGAGATGGTCTACACCTCAAGAGCAGAATTTTTACCTCAACAATGCTTTGCTATTTAGAGAAACTGCTGGGCTACAGCTTTGCCCCCATTGTGCCCGTGATGCTGAGAAGCACCACAGAGGGCAGGAGCCCTTGGCTTCACACAGTGCACTATGTGCTCATGCTGTGCCACCAGCCAAGAGATGCTCAACACTGCACTCCTTTCAGCTTCCAGAATGAAGCTGGTGCTTGAGGAACTTCCCAAAGGATTTAGCATGGTTATAATGCCTTTCTGCTGTTTCCTCAGTCACTGAGCACGGGTGCTTCAGTGCTGCTGAGCTGGGCAGGTATGCGCAGCACAGATAGTTTGCTGCCCTGTGTTCTGCAGCCTAAGCTTTTTAAGGCAGAGGTGACCCCATGGCTTGTGGCAAAAGCATCACAGAGCAAGTCACTGCACAGTCTGCCTTCAGGGCTTCCTGCTTGTGTAAACACACAGCTGGGATTAGAAGTGGAAGTTCTTCAAACTGGAAATACATGTGTGTGCATATGCCCTCTGTGTACATAGGCAGATGGGCACCACTATGACCTCTTCTGGAACACCTTGGCAAACCTCCTCTCACAGCCTGTACCTCAACAGGCTGAGGCTGTAGCTGAGGAGGTCCCACCAACCAGTGTCACCAGGGTGTCCTTGCCACAATGCACCTGCTCATGAGGTGTGAAAACCTGTAGTGAGGCCAGCAGCCTGGTGTGGAATAGTGCAGAGCAAAGATGGGAGCAGGGCAAAACAACGATACCTTGCGATGCTTCACCACATAATAGAGGATGGGGGCCCTGCTGTCAGGCCGGGGTCTCCACACCAGATCATAGCTGTCTGTCTTGGATGTCCGTGGGGAACTGAGGATGATGGGGGCCTCAGCTGGAGACACCATCTCCCTGTTGGCTGCACACTGTGGAGATTCTGTCAGCAGGGTTGTCCCACTCTTTGGCAGTCCAGCTTTTTCCAGGGGCAGCTTTAAGGCACTGTCCCTGGAAGGTGGTGTTGGGGGCTGAGCTGAACCCAGCTGAGCATCTCGCCCAGGGTTGAGTGTAGCTCCTGAAAGACAAGGTGACGAGGTAGAGTAAATGCCCACCCCAGTCTGCAATGAAGGCAGAGCTATGAGCCCCTGGAGCCTCTCAGAAGGCTGGTGCTATACACCCACTGCAGCACAGGTGATGCTGCCTGGTGAGCCACTGAAGAAGGTGTTGGCAACAATCTCTCTTTCTCCAGTTATAAACCTAATACCCCTTACTGGGGCCTCCCCAGGCACAGGCCTTGGCCATATGGGGCTTTCTTCCTCTCTGAAGCCCCCTCTGAAGCCTCTGGGTAAGTTCATCAGGGTCCAAGGAATCAGGTGGTACCTGTCTTACCCCAAGTGAATCTAACCATATCAGTGGTTATGTGTTTGCCCAGTGCAAGCTCAGAAGCAAAGCTGAGTAAACCATGGGGTAAGGCAATACACCCAGATGTCCTATGTCTCTCATGTAGAGATAGCTCAAGTATGCACACATGGCACTGCTCTTAGAAGCAAAACCGCTTCCATCTGTTTTTACAGGGAGATACGGAGATTCCAGTCAAAAAAAAAAGCACTCGCTGTGCAGGATAAAAGGGAGGGAAGAGCAAGGCAGCTCAACTGCAAGCAGGAAGGTTACACATTAACTTTCTTCTGCTCTGTCCCTGCATGTTAGGTTCTGGAATTGAATGGTCACCAGCTTGGAGAGAGGGACTTACCTGGCTGGGCTGTTCTCAGCTGCACCATGGCCTGCGCGCTGCCGACCTCGTTCTCTGCCATACACTGGTATATGCCATCATCCTCGGGCCCCACGCTGACCAGGCGCAGCGCCCGGCGTGACAGCCGGAGCCGCGGGCCACCCGACAGGGGCACGGCATTGCGCAGCCACATGACCGAGGGCTGCGGGTTCCCTCGCACCTCGCACGTGAACTTGGCACTCTGGCCCCAGGGGATGATCTGCTGGGACAGCTCCATGGTGACCTCCGGGGGTTCTGTAGTGGGGGCAAAACACAGCTGCTGAGTACCATTTGGCAGAGAGCATGGCACGGTCATGGCTTTGCACCTTCTCCTGTGGCATGGATGAGAGCAGAGCGATGCTTCTTTACCCCACTCCTTTTGAGAGGGCCCACAGGTATCTGCTTCACAGCACCTCCCCTTCAGCATCCATGTGAGCTGCAAGGAGAGGTGGCCCAAGGCCATCTGCCTCAGATGACAGCAGCCACCTAAAAGTCTCATTTGTCTGAGCCGAAGTGCTACTCTGTGAACACCGTGCTTGTGCCAAAAGAGCATGTCAGCATCTGGGTGAAATACAATCCAATAAAATTTGGGTTTAGCCTCCCTAATGCTCGTGAGAAAGGGAAGAATGCATGGCAGAAATATCTATGGTGTAGTACTCCATACATTTCTCACGCCATAAAGAGCTTCCCTATAGAACAGAACAGAAACCAATACACTCTGATGTCTTCCTTATGCCAATGTCAAACATGTCTAAGAAGCAGACAGTCCTCCACAAGAAAGTGTTAGAGCAAACCCAGTGCTATAAATGACAAAAGAAAAGCTTCTGCAGAGGAAGGGAGGATCCAGCATCTCCAGCCCACAGCTGGAGCCAGGAAGGAAGAACTATCACCCTCTAGGAAGACCCTGCCTCATCTAGAAATTAGAACCACAAGCAGGCGTTTGCTTTACATGGTGGTTTGCCCAGTGAGAGAAAGAATACAGCAGCACTAGTATTCTCCCCTGAAAGCAGTGGAGAAGGCCCAAGCCCTTCCTGAAACAAGGGCCAGAGCAGCACTCACCAAACACCTGCACGTTGTAGAAGATGAACGCAGCTCCGGTCTCTCCGACCCCATTGTCAGCCATGCAGCTGTAGGTGCCCGAGTCCTCCTCACTTGTGGGGTCGATCAGGAGGTTGCTGAGCAGGAAGCGTGTCTTGTTGTACGCGGAGACACTGGAGCCATCTTTGGCCCAGGTGACCCGCGGCGGGGGGATCCCACTGGCTACGCACTCCAGGATGAGGCTTTGGCCCTTGGTGACAATGATGGTCTGAGCTTCAGGGGGGTAGATTATCCGGGCTGCCTCCGCTGTGGAGCCTGGTGGGGAGAGGAGGAGGAAGGAGGTGGGTGGGAAGGAAGGTGGCTGGTGGGGAAGCACCCTGTGCAGGGTACAGGTAGGGGTCATGATGGGGCTAAGCCCAGTGCTCCCCACTCTGGGGTGGATAGATGGCAACACAGGCTGAGAAGGACATTCCTCAAGGGAATGCGTGCACACAGTAAGTGGTCTTGCTGAAAGGCTAAGGGCCTGTGATTGCCATCACTAAGAACATATCCTAATGAGGTACAGCAATCCCAGGGTTGCACACATATCCTAGGAACTTCGGGGCCTTCTGCTGCTGGGAAGTTTTCCCAGCAACTGATAATTCCAGTTCACACAGTAAATCAGCTTTGACTGCACTGGTACGTGCTCCCAAGGCTGGAAGCACTATGGACATGTGCAGTGAAGGGAGAGCAGCTTACGTCTCACACGGAGCCTCTCGCTGGAGACAGAGGTTTTCACTTCCTGTGTCACAGGGTTGTAGGCAGCACATTTGTAAGTCCCCTCATCTTCCTGACTTGCATTGACAATCTGAAGGTTCCCAGATGGCATGATAAGGTAATTGTCTGTAGAGAGAGAAGAGGATGTGGTCATAAGATATGCTCCTACCCCGAATATCAGAGGGAGCAATGGTGGAACGATGGAAGGCACAGAGCCGCAGGTGAAGCCAGCTCATCACAGGTATGTGCAGCAGATGAAGTGAAGCTGCAAAATTCAGATCCAAATTAAAGCCATCTCGTCAAATTCAAAGCTGCCTTTATCCAGGCTGGGCTAGAAGAATGCTTCACAGACACATGGAGATGCCCAATGAAGAGCAACACTGTGCATCACCTAATTCTGCTTCCTTTTGCCTATATGCAGATACAACTCCTCAGTCCTAGGGAGCAGGGATATCAAGGATACCGGGCAGGGACTCTTAGACTAACCTGTGCTCAGACCAGCAGCAAAAGGATAAGGAGGCAGCAGGCAGAGCAAGCTGCTGCTGGTAGGGAAAGGTAAACTGAGGGTTCAGGGAGGGGACCCAGTGGGGCAGACCCTGTGGCACTCACCTCGAGAGGCCTCAAGCCACTCCTGTTTCACACTGTAGCGGACCTGAGCCTTGGGGTGACTTTCAGGCAGGTCACAGGCAATCACGGCTGTGTTCCCTTCATCTACCTCGATCACGTGCTGGCCGTCAAACTTGAAATCTTTGAGATCTGCAGAGAGCAAATGACAGGGCATGGCTGGCTGGCTCAGCATCTTGGTGTCGGCTCATCCTTCCGCTGCAGACCCAGGGCTGTTTCACTGTGGTGCCGGCAGAGGACCGCTCCATCCCCAGGAGTTAGGAAAATTGGCCTGGCCTCAGAGCTTTACTTTTTTTCTCCTCCTCCTTACTACAAAATGGGTAACTTAAAACATAGCTTCTGGAGACCCCCCTGCTCCACAGCTGAGAAACTGGGCGCAAAAAATCCTGGCTCAAGAGTAAAAGAAGAGCTGGCTTACTGCAGCACTGAAGGGCAGCCAAAAGTGGTCCTTCTGCTACCTGCTGTTTCAAATGTGGCTGCTGTCCTGACACCAAAAAGCTGACTTTGTAGTGGTAACTCAGGGAGCCCATTCAAGGGTGCACAGATGCTGGGTGATACACTGGGAGAAGGTGCATGAATGCTGGATGTTCCCAGAGCTGCCCTGGACTCCTCCGGAGCCTGAGCAACCTGCATCTCTCCTCCAGGTACTCTTGCTCCCATCAAGCATCTCATGGCCAAGGCTGGTTAACTATGGTGCTTCTCTGTGTGCCCAAGCAGTGCCCACACCCCAGTTTGAAGAACAGGGAGTTGCAAGGAAAAGCGGATCCCTGTGATCACTGCACAGCTGCCCCTCCCGTGAAAATGCTCTATCCCAGCATGTATCCTCCTACGATGAGGCTGTGATAGGAGCTGCTCTCCCGACGGCCGATGCAGGCAGCAGGATTGGAAACACAGGGGTGGGGAGGAAAAGTGCTTGACTGCTTGTTTTCTTTTCCCTGCCTTTGAAAGCAGGAGCAATGGACTGTGGTGAAACCCCACAGGGAGCACACAAACCTGGCCCCACCGAGCTTCCTGGTGATAAAACCTGTCCCTGCTCCCTCTAAACACAATGGTAAACCTTGCTGGCTCACTGCAAGCCCAAACTCTGCCTCAGCCAGCCTTTGCTGGGAGGGGAAAGGTTTGTGCCAGGAAGAAAGCCCTGAGCACACATTCTTACAGTGCCACGCATCAACTCAGGTGACCATTAGTGACAACTGAACACCCAGCAGCTGGTCATGAGTCACACTGTCACATCAAGGCTCAAGCCACTGCATCTTCCATGGGACCCAGTGCTAGCACATGTCCCACCAGCAGTGTGCTGCCAGATCCGGCCAGGACCATAGGTCCTTTCAGAGTCCTGAGCTAAGGCAGTGCATCAAGTTCACTGCCACAGTACAGCATGGCCATGTGCTGTCAACAGCTCCCTTGCCCCTCGAAACCCATCCCAAGATGTGGCACCTGCGACCTTGGGCAGTGTGGAGAGCTGGAGGGGGGAAGCAGGAGGGCTGGCGGCAGGCAGACGGCAGGCAGCCTCCCTTGGCAGCAGTGTGTTTTTGTTCTCTGGGAAATGCAGCAGCGCTCCAAGAGCAAAAAGACAACTCTGGCTCCAAGCTTCTCCCACCCACAGTCATGGAAAAGTGACATGAAATTTCTCAAGCAGACTTTCTGATTAAAGCAAGATCCTTTATGGAGCTTAAATAAAAACCAGCTCTCTTGGCAGCGCGGTGCGGAGGGGCTGCCGGGCAGCTGCCGGGGGAGCAAGCATCCCGGGCCCAGAACTGAGTGGAGGGGAGGAGGCTGAAAAGAAAAGGGGAGGTTTTGCAATGTCATAAAGATGATTTGCAGCGAACATGCTTCATACTGCTGGAATGTGCTGGCACCGTTCAATTAAAATAATAGTCATAAAAAGAAATGTGATTAATCCTTTAAGACAAGATGAGGAGGGGAGCCATGTTTCCACTGGGTACTAAAGCCAGATGAAGGTTAACTCTTCACTTGTGAAAAACTGGCTCACGCCTCTCCAATAAGGAAAGTTACTGCTAGGGAGAGGAAGGGTGCTTGCTGGGTCTTTTCTCCTCTTTGCTTTTTGATTCAATCAAGGAATAAAATAGTAAGAGCCACAGAAATGGAAAGAGGTGGAGAAGAGGCGAGAGCCCAGCGTCTGCCTGCCCACATCACGCATATTTCTCCGATCAACAAAATATAAACGAGCATCAGGAAAATTAATGTGCGTCTTGGTGGTCTGGATTCATCACAGCTAAATTAAGATTTCAGAGCCAAGGCATAGGCTCCAGCAATGCTGGCAGGGATCTGCACACACACACACACACGTGCATGCACACACAGATCCCACAGAGGAGAAGGGGCTCAGGAGGAAGAGCAGACCTACAGCCTCGGCACAGTGCAGCCCACCGGGGAGCATCGCATTCCTGATGATGGAAACGATGTCCCTGTGCCAGGGACATATGGCTGTGAGTGCTGCAGTCCCACGGGGCAGAGAGCTGGACCCCCAGCCCTTCCTGCCTTCCCCTCCCAGCCTGACTGCAGGGGATGAGGAGAAAAGCTGTGGATGCAGGGGGAATGGATGGAGGAAAGGAATCCTGGGGTGGCTGTGAGAGCAAGAACTGGGCATTGCTGGAGGAGTGGAGCAAAACCAGCAGGGGAGAGGAGGAAAACATCAGGTGGGCACCAGAACAAACTATTTTCCAGTACGCAAGTGTACAAGCCTCCTGGCAAACTACTCCCCAAATTCCTGCTCCCCCTCAGCGAACAAGCCTGTTTTACTTGCCACTGGGCTTTGGCCCCACTTCCAGCTGGTAGTGGGGCATACAGCCGCCCATTAACACCGATGGGTTGGCCAGGGCAGGTGAGGGGTGGTTGGGCACAGCCCCATGCCCCTCTGTACATGGGATGAGTTCCCCTTCACTTGGTCCTATCACAGCAAAACAGAGAGTGCTGTGCTAGGTTGGGACAAACAGCTTCATCCTGGAGCATCAAATGACCCACCCCCAGGATGTGGGGGCCACGCACACCTACCCCCACCAGGTAAAGCAGGGCAGGGGGGTGTAGGAGAGGGGCAGCAGAGGGGGACACAGCGCTCACCCTTTTGGCTGCCCAGCAGCAGCTGTGCTCCATGTCTAACATGCTATTTGCACCCGGAGCCTAACTCCCGCTGCAGCTGGGAAAAACCACATCCCCTCTTCACTGGCTGGGTTTTCCTTCTCATATGGCAGCGCCTGGCGTGCCAGCCCATGTCCTTGTCCTTAAAAGACATGCCTGACCACAGGGAAGCAGTAAGTCTTCATCCACCAACCACCGGTGGGAGGTGCTGCGGACAGACAGAGCCATGCTGGGATAGCAGCACGGATTCTTTCCCTTTCCTCTTTTTTGTTTAGAAGGGAGTGCAACCAGAGGCCATGCGCATGTCCGTCTGTGCCCCACTCCGAGGCATGATGGGGTGAGCTGGGGCACAGGGTGGGTCAGCCCTGTGCTGCTGTCATTGGGGAGGGAAACCAAATGAATCCCAGGGCTGAGGGCCAAGCACTGAGGCAGGCAAGACAGAAAGGATTAAATGGACACCATAAATAACTTTGGAGAAGAAGCAGTAGTAAATACAATGCCAGCCCTCAAGGTGAAAGTCCTCCCTGCTGTACTGAAGGGTGAGGGAGGGAAGGGAGTGACCCTGAGAAGGGGAATGGGCAGGGACAGGGTCCCACAGCCTTGAGGCAGTCACCTTCCACTGCTGTCAGTGCAGCATGGGGTCACAGCTCTCGCTTCCTGCCCGGTCAGCACCACAGCAGCCTGGGCACTGGTGCTGTCAACACCATCTCCCTCCCACCCCACTGGGACAGGCGCAGCTCCAGGCCCCCTGCCTGCTCACACAGCCCTAGTACATCCCTCTTGCCATGCCCCAGCCCCATTCCCTCTGGTCACCCCAGGCCCGTCTCACAGCCCTCGTGCCACAGCTCCTCCGGCTCACCAAACACCACCTGTGTTTTCCTTCTCCCCCCTCCTCACACCACCTCTCCCCTGGGGCCAGAGCCCCGTGCCTGCTCAGCAAATGCTTTTCCAGCACTGCAGCCATCCCCCTTCCCTTCCCTTCCCTCCCTTCCTCTCGCCTTCCCCCCTGGGGAGCTGTCAGAGGAGAGGCCAGGTGGAGGAAAATGAATGGGGCTGTCTTCAGAAAGCAGCTGCAAACTCCTGGGGGATGCCCAGCCCGACCCAGCACTGCCAGTGAGTGCTGTGTGCCGAGGCCTGGCCTCCCAAACCTGCCACAAAGCCGAGGGCTGCCCATTCAAGGTATCCCAGACTCCAGGCCATCAAGGGCTGCCTCAGGACCATGCAGGGCTGATGCTGTGCAGCATGGCCAAGCCAGCGGTGATCAGTAGGTACCTATCTGCATGGCTGTGCCACGGGCTGCCAAGGTTGAATGTGGGATTATGGTGCCCAAGTAAGTGCTTCAAAGAATCTTCCCCTTTCTGTGACTCCTTTCTCCTTCCACCCCTTTTCTTATCTCTGCTGAAGGAATGAAATGCTGGTTTCAACCAGCCCTCTGGGCCAGGGAGAGCAGAGAAGGACTTGGCACTGCACCACAGGTGGGAGAAGGAGGTATCGGTCCCAAGGCTACACTGTGGCTGCCAGCACTGCAGCAATAGTTATCTGCTTGCTGACTGTCAGCAAAGCACGAGGAGGCCCTGAGGGAGTGGGCACATGGAGCCTGGGGCACTCGAGGAAGTTTCCTCCTAAGGAGGTGGGAGAAAGGAATAGGAATAGCCTAGAAATTGGCCAGATGAACTGATCCACACCCCCAAAAAACTAGCAAGACACTTTTCCAATAACTCCAGGTCCGCTTCCAAAAAAAAACTAAACCTCCAATCCTTGAAAATATCCCTCTCCCCCCGATTTCATTCACGTTCTACCAGTTTCATTCTCCCCCCAGCCCTCAACATCATTTTTGCATGGGGCTGAGACTTTCAGAGGGTTTTCTTTCAGCCCAGTGGGTGATATGCCACACAGTGCCAACCTGCCAGGGCTGTAAAGGAGGCCTGCAGCAGGAGTGAGAGCCTCGGCACATGGGCCACCTTAGCTTTCATACTCAGTCCCACCTCAAACTGGTGCCCTGTTATTTCAGATCACTGCAAAGCCACTGCTGCCAGCAGCCTCCAGCTCACGAACAGGAAACTGGTTATTTGAATGCCTCCAGAAAGTTTCACTGCTACACTTTCAGCCCCACGTCCTTTCTGGGCTGCCTCTCTCTCTTCACTTGACTGTCAGGTCTCCCCTATCTGTGGTCTCTCTATCACCTGGGGCTATCTGTGCATGGGACACAACCTCTGTCCCCACACTCAAGGACAAGGGACCCATACAGCAAAGCACAGGGGTGTTCCATGATGGATGAGCTGCTTGCTCATCCAACCTCTGCCTCCAGTTCTGTGAGCTCCACTGAATAGTGCTCCTGCCTTTGCTATGACAGGGACTGCACCGATGGGCAGGCCCCCTTCTTTTGCACCCATGTCCCCAGCTGGCTCCTGGAGAAGGCCGAACAACTACTAAGCTGTGGCTTTCATTTGTCCTGAGGGACGCAGTAAGACCTTCTAGTGCTCCAGGACCTGTCCCCCAACCGCCACTGATGCTAGACCAAAGCAGATAGATAGATGAAACAGCCACACTTTGTCCCAGGAGACAGAGCTGTTGGTGGTGGGTTGGGGTGAGGGAAAAATAAAGAAAAGGGGATCAGCCTCAGAAGGAACTGATCAGGCTGAGCAGCTACGCACACCCTGCTCTCCTAAATGCAAACCATGCCCTTGGTAATCCCATCCACCTCTCCCCTGCTCTCCTTCCCTCTATCAGGCCACCAGCGCACACAGCCCCCTTTCTGCTCTGGAATGTGTTCGCCGAAATTTAATCTCAGCACGGGGCTCAGGCCAAATCCCCTGACAGATTCGGCCCCGTGACAGCCCCCTCCCACTGCCTCAGAGCCCAGCAACTCTCCCCTCACCTCCTCCTCCCACCCAGCCTGGCCTAAACATTTCATTCCTGATTAATGTAGCAGTGACAAGCCAATAGCTCTTGTCTTTAAGGCAAAGCCAGCCCCCACTTTGCACAAACATCTTCACTTCTTCTTTTTCTCAAGGCTTAGTCCAAAACTCCCCCTTTCTGGGAAGACAAAACCCTTTAAAACGCCTGGGGGCTGCCACTGCCAAGGGATGGTGAGCTCATCTGCACGCTTCTGCCCTACCAAAAACTGCCAAAGACTGTCTGGTGTTTGGGAAGATCAGACTCAACATCGCCTAGCAAAGGTGGTCCACACAGAGCCCCCCCTACCTCCAAGCAGGGCATAGGGGATGGCTCTTTCTCAGATGCACCCACGCACAGCACTTTCACATCTGAGCATAATATCTGGCCAAAACTAGGCACCTGTAAGAGGAGTTCCCCACTCTTAAGACACCTTACACACATACAGGCCTCCTTGGTCTTTCTACAATGCCAGAGGGCAGCAGTGAGAAGCGTGTAAGCTAAGGGATAGAGCCAAAGTCTCTTGCTTAGAGCTCTGGCTCAGAAACAAAGGGGCTCTTTGCTGCCATGATGCTGCAACATCACAGGAAGAGGACAAGCCCTGGAAAAGTGGAGCACACAGTGGTAACGAATACAGCTTCCTGCCCCTTACAGACAGAAAACCTTGTTATGAGTAGTTTTACATACGCCACTGTCTTGTCCACTTCTGCACCTGCCTTACTAAATGAGGACAGCACAGTCTCTGCCTTCAGCATCTGCATGCACCCATTTTCCCACCATCCTTTTCCCTAACCTTGCCTTTTGGCAAGGAATCTTCCCAGCGGCACACAGAGAACCATCAGCCACTTCATACAGGTGCTCATGTGCACCTCCCCACCACAAGCAGATTAACCTTGTCTCAGTCCGAGTGTGAAGGCTGGTACACTGGCTATTATGAACCCAGCAGCAGCACAAAAAAGTGCAGGCTCCATCACAGCACAACAGGGCAAGGAACTTCAATTTCTGTGGGTCAGGAAGGCAGTAAAACTTAGCATATGCTGACCCAGTGCTGGCAACAGCCCTGCAGCAGCCCAGGCAGTGGTTTGGTAGCAGGTACTACCAGCACTAGCAGGTACTTTTTGTTAACCTCAATCAAGAAGCCAGCAAACCAGATGACTCAGCATGACACTCAGGAAGTCAACCATGCACACAAATCCCATCACTCAATTATATTCTGGTCTTGCAAATACTGTCACTGCAGGACAGGTCTGCGGCCTACCGTGGAGGAGGACTACTTGGGTCATGCTAGGCCACAACATGACAGCCAGTCCACAGTCAAAAATGCTACAAAATGGCCTAAGCCAAAGGAGAACCCCCTTGATGTCAGTGTGAACGAGTGAGCATGGATGAGTCTCTCAAGACGATTGATGGCCCAAGCAATGCAGGGGATGGTAGAAGATGAAAGCTACTCACTAGCTAATGTGACCACTGCAGGGACACTGGCAATGACTCCTTCAGGCACACGAGCAATGCACTGGTATCGCCCCACGGTGTAGTTGTTGAGAGCTGTGATGATGAGCTTCCCGCGCTCAATGTGGATACCCAGCACTTTGTCTGATCCAGCCAGCTCCTTCCCGTTCAGTCTCCAGGTAAGGTTCACTCTGGGGGGGTCTGCCACACACCCCAGGCTGACTGGACCCCCAAGCTTTTGGA
This sequence comes from Forpus xanthops, assembly GCA_032466535.1. Classification (NCBI taxonomy): domain Eukaryota; kingdom Metazoa; phylum Chordata; class Aves; order Psittaciformes; family Psittacidae; genus Forpus; species Forpus xanthops. The sequence goes on along the minus strand of JASSUY010006016.1, from coordinate 38,165 downwards.
CAATGGAAGCAGGCTGCACTGTGACCTGCAGAGATTCACCTGCACAGGGGGGAAAAATGGGAATAAAAAAGCTCAGTGAGACTCAGCGAAAGAAAGGACAGAGGTCAAAATGGCAGTATATTTTGCATTGGAGACTGGAAAACGCTCTGTGCTTGAGGCATGGCTATGCTAAGCAGCATAAGGCAAAACATTCAAAAAATGGAACCAATGGGTAAACAGAGAGACTCACTCAGTCTGGCAAGGCAGGTAGCTGCAGCAAGGATGAGGCAAGGGATGGGGGACATGGGTCTCTTCTTTCCACGTGTCATTGCTATCCCATGCAGTGTGTCCTGGGGTGCCCAGGGAAGGGTCCCATAAGCTGCCTCAGGAGATGCTGTGGGTGCACGGCAGCAGATTCCTGTGAATGACAAGAGACATGATGGATGAAACCTCAGACTTCCCTCTGCTTTCCAGCCCTGCCTAGCTTCTCTACCAACGCCCCTGAACTCCCAGAGATTCACCAAGCCAGCGGCCTGAGGAGGCTGCAGACACTGGTGCAAGCACTTCTCCAGCCTCTCCTCCAAGCATGGCTGCGAGTCTCCCAAGACATTCCCATCCTCAGTTCTTGGTACAAACCTACGCATATGTGCACAGACACTGCTCCATTTCAGACTCAGTGCAGTGAACGCCTGTACTGTGCCAGCAACACACACCAGGCAATTTTCAGGATCAAAACACAAATATTTCCACCAAAGTATCACTGGAGATATTCACCAACTGTTGCTGCCACTTCCTGGCTCTGTCTGGAATATATTCTAGCCTGAGCACAAAAATAAATGAGTAGTACAAGTCCCAAGCTATGAGAAAACAGAGGTGATCCTGCAGTTTCACAGCCTTTTCCTGGACACTGGCCATGTTGCTGCTGGGCATACCTGTGTTTCAATCCAGATGGGACTCCTTAGGAGATGAAAAATTTCTCATGGCATCTCCACAAGGAATTATTCTGAAGGGGAGGGGGCACTTTTGCAGGAGGAAAGAAATGCCCAGTTCTTAATCTGTTTAAATTCAGGGCAGTGAGCTGACGGTGGATCACACTGACATGGCATAATAAACCTTTATTCTAATCCAAGAGACCCAGCCTATGGAAAGATTTCATATTAAGTGTTCTACCTGAAACACATTGGTGATTTTGAGCTGAACTACCCTGTCTGGACAAACCACCAGGTTCATAGTCAAAACCAGCAACAGTCTCCACAAATCCTGACAGCTCAAGACCTGTCACAGCCGAGACTGATGTGAAGAACTGCACCACAGCAGCTCTTGTGGAGACAACATTCAGACAGATAAGTCAGGTCAAGGGGACCAAAGATATAAGTTGCTGCTCCAAGAGGCATCTCAGACATTAGAATGAATTCAGCTTCACCCAAGGGCAGAGGTCTGAAGTCAAGAAGAGACCTCCCTCTACGGACATCATAACACAGAGGACTGAGCATCCTCCAGTTGCAACACTAAGAAAATGACCTGCAAGGGCCAATGGCATTTCAGAACTGCTCCTGTGGCATGCCTACATTGGAAGGAAAGAAGCCTAAGGCCAAACCAGCCATGGAAGCCAGCCCAAACAGTAGTTATATTGCCTGCTCTCCCTGCAGATACACAATGAGCTTTTTAGCTGCAATCACCATCCTCAAGAGCAGCTGGACTCTGCAGAGCAGTACTTCCTACTTTCACCACAATCACTGCTCAAGTAGCCACCTGTTTGAGAATATCCTTTCCATAACCATCTCAGTCAAAAACAGAGAATAAGTCCCTTCAAGCACAGCTTCCAAACTAATTCCTGAAGTAAGGACTGCAGACTCCCCATGAAATGCTCAGTGAGCTGCTCAAGGCAAGGCTGGTTACTGCTAACACAGCATTTGGGGAAATCTCACCAAGCTACTCTTAAATGACTTTGCTTAGCCTCTAGTGGCAGGAAAGGTGAAAGAATGCAGTACAGGGTAATGTCAAGGGCCAGCAGTGCTGCGCTCCACATCACAACAGCAAGAATCCAGCTAGCCAGCTTGCATGCCTCTGCAAATGGGGCTGTTCCTCCAACAGCCTCACAAGCCTCTTCCTCCCATCATGCCCCAGAGCACTGCTTGCATGAGAAGTCCTGGAGGAGACATTCATATACAGCTGAACAGAGGTAAGGAAAAGCCTCCTCAGAGCTGGTGCTTTCAAAAGGAAGTAACAGCAAGTAAAGCAACTTGCAGCTGGAGCTTTGCGAATGCCACAAACAGCATCATTATGTGGCACTTTGCAGATCAATGTGAGCTCACTTGGCTGTCCTGTCTTGTGTGCTCAAGGCAGCCTTTTCCCAGGAGTCACATAGTTGTGGTTATAGTGGTCCTGAGGCCAAGATGACAAGCCCTGATGAAAGGCAGGTAAATTAGGCCAAACTTGGCATGGCCCGATGTGGCCTCCAGCTATCCAGGAGCACGGACAGAGCTTGGCCTTTGGGTGTCAGGCTAAGCATACTCTGAAGAAAGATCAACTAGACTCATATTCTAGCTCCTGCAGCCCACAGCCCTGTACATGTGAAAACCCTCTGTGGACAACCTTCAGTGGTAAAGCAACAGGACAGCAACTTCCCTTCCAAGTACCTCATCCTTCCTGGTATTCACTCTTCTCACCCAAGGAGAGAACAGTCTCAACAATTTACCTTTGAAGAGTTTCCCCTGTTCAGCCAGCACATACTGTTGTATAAAATCCTTTAGCTATTGTCTTGGAGACCACCTGATTTACTCAAGTTCACATCTCTGTGTAAGACAGCCACCAAAGCACTCTTTGTTATGCCACAGCCATCAATGCAAACCATCAATGACCGCAGCCATAGAAGTACCTGACGTTTGTCCATACCAGAGCATGCACTGCTGACACTGTTGCTGATGTGCAAGTTGATGTACGACTCATCGGCTTTGAGTTAGTTTAGGCTTAAAACCTCAAACCATAAGAGTCTACATTTTACACCAATGTAGAAGAACAATTTAGGGTAGGACTTCAAGTTTTGTTCCTCAGTGCTGGAAGCCCACAGAGCGAAGCTGAGTCATTCCCTTCTCTACATGGGTTTGGCAGCAAGGAAAAATGTTGGATGGAAAAGAGCTGATCCTTGGAGCCCATGCTGGGGGAGGGGGGAGGCAAAGACATTCCCAACCAGACCTCCCTGCAGCTCTGCATTGCACAGTGCTTCTGGCCAGAAGGGTAAAGGCAAGAGTGCAGAGATGGGTGATGGACCCTTCGTGAGCCTGGACCACCCAACCACATCAATGAGACGACAAAACTGGCTGCCCAGGTCTGTAAAAAGATGAAGGGCAATAGGTGGGCAGAAAATTAGGCCATGGTGCTGGGCAGATTCAACAGTACTGAGCAGAGACTGAGGAGAGAAGGTGTGTTGCAACAAGTGCATGGTACCTCCCCACACCTCCAGGCAGAGGATGAGCTCTAAACAGGGACATGTGGCCATTTCTTTCACAGCTGAGTGAAGTACAAGAAGTAAACGGACAGCATAAAAATAATGAGGAGAGTGAATGAAAACATCAATTCCAAAAGAGCTGTTAGGATCCAGGGCCAGATTTTGAAATTCTCAGCTTCCACAATTGAAGCCAGATTTTCAAAACCATTCACTTCTCAACATGCTGAGCTCTCCTAAATAGGCAACCAACTTATTTGGATTCCTAAATGGGAACTGACCTCTTCTGAAAATGCTGCCCTTCAGCAGCCTGCAGTAGTGCAAAGCAAGGAACTTTATTAATCAGGCAGCTCTTGATCTGCCAGCATCCTGCAAGCACCTCCAGAGCAGGATCCAATGGGAGAGATGGGGAGCAGAGGAGGCTCCAGTCACTCTGGTTGCCTTCCCAGTGGCAATGGTCCTGGACAAAGGGCTGCTGCATGACAGGGTCCTGCTCTGCTGCCTCCTCTCCCCAAGGCAGGTAAGGCACAAGATGCCCCTTGCACTGACACTTCTGCAGCCACTGACACCACCAGCCTCAACTGCTCCTGCTTATGTGGGAAAACAAAGACACAAAGAGTTAAAGTAATTTAAAGAGCTTCAAGGGGGGGGAAGGGAAAACAAAAAGTATTTGTTTATTTATTTTTAATTCTTTCCTGCCAGGTTAAAATAACAATTTCCTGCCGGAGCTCTGCATCCCTTTTAGACAGCCCAGTAAATCAAAGGAGAGGCCATTAGAGAAAAAAATTAACAAGTGCTTCATCAGATAGGGAGGGGTGGTGGGGGTGTAAAATCTGTCGGCTCTGCTTCCCACCACACACCTCAGCCTGCCGAGGCCCCCGCGCAGACCCAGTGTGATGGAGGGCACTGCAAAGGCAGTGGGGCAGGGAAGAAAAACCAGAGGTGAAGATATAAAAGGGAAGAAAGGCCGCATGCGTGTGGGGGGGTGACAGAGCGCGAAAGGAAAAAGGGAGCTGAATTAGGCACAGGCAGCAGGAGAGGTGTTTGCTGATTAGAAACTGAAGGTTTTACTGAGGAAATGCTGCTCACAGCCCCAAGCCCCCTCCTGCTTAACAAGGGCCGGCCAACCCTTGTTACTGCCACATTGTCTGTAATTTACAAGGCTCCCAAATAGGAACCAGGCCCTGCCCCAGCTCCGGGGCAGTGTCCCCACACCACACACCCTAGTGCAGGGGGCAGGGTGGGGGGAAGGCAGAGGCAGAATGGGAGAAGGTGAAAACTCACCGATGCACATGAGAACGGTCTGGCGTTCTCTCAGGCAGCTGGACCCTGAGCACCAGTTCCTGGAAGGGGGGGAATGGTGGGAAGGGGCTGCTTTGCACTAAGGCAAAGGCTGTAGCAGCTCAGGCCCAGCTGGGGACACCCTGGGTGACTGGAGAATTCACTGCAGCTGGTCTCCGTTTCTGACAGGTCACGTAGGGACAGTGATACTCCCAGCTCTCTGTTTTATACATTCAGACTTAAGCTCTTCAGAGTCAGGAACGTCTTAGTGCAGTTAGCCAGTTTTACTTTGGGTAATCATTAGTTTTTAATACAGACAGGATTATGTTGCTGTTGTTCCATAGAGCTTAAGGCACTGAAAAAGAAACTGTAAAGGAGGAAAAAGTCACAGTACCCTTTTGCTTTACAAATGCAGAAACCTTAGCACTAGAAGAGGAAGCCAACCTGGCCTCAGGTTATACAGTAAAGCAGTATCAGGACTGGAAGCTAAGTGGGGCCTCCATCCCATCAGGCAAGTCATTCTTGATCCCAAATCCTTCTCACCCTGTCTGAAAGAAAGTAACCATACAACTCCTCTAGCTGAAACCCACAAACCTCTAGCTGAAAAAATATTACCCAGGTGACACACCTGAGCAGCTCAGCTGCAAAGTCCCCACATGATTCCTGGGCATGGATGGCAATCTGGGCACCTGTGACTTTTTCCCTAAACCATCGACATCCCACATTGCAAAATGAACCTCCACCAACCCCCATTTCCACTCCAAAGTATTAATCTCACACTGTTAACTTCTACTTGCTCTTTCTGAAAAGGTTTGGAAAAGGAGAGGTTTGCAGCAGGAGAAATGCTCCCCCTCCCACATACCAGCACAGGCATCCAAAGAGGATGGAGGTGTGGATGCTGTAAGGAGAGGCAGGAGCTGAATGGGAAGCAGGTGGTGTCAGGAGGGAGCAGAGAGAGCAGCATCCAACGTTGCACCACCATGCTTAAAGTCAAGGAGGTAGCAGAGTGTATGTGCAAACAGGGATAAAAGCTTGCCTGCTTCCCTCTATAGCACTGAAAGTTCCTGACTTCAGAGTGCATTAGCTCTGTTAACACAGCCCTTGATTAACTGCGTGAGGAGCCCCCCTCCCTCTCCCCCCCTTTTTAAAGTGATTAGCAAAGAAGAGTCTCTTACTGCCTACTTGTGAGCTCAGCCAGTCCATCAAGAAGCCACAACTGAGAAAGCCTGGGATAAATTCATGCTCGTAGTTGGAAGAAGAAAAATAGAGAGCAAAGCCTGGCAGGGCACCACCACCATGCAGATGAGAGAGTTCACCTGTAAACAAGGGTGACCTTAAAAAAGAACCACAGATTCCCTCTAGGTGAATCCTGAGCACCTCAGTAGTGACACCTCTCCAAAAAGTAAACTGAACTTGCAGGTAAAACAGCTCTTCTTCCCTGAACAGAACTGCTCTTGAAAACCAAACCAGCAATAAACCAAGCAAAACATACACTGATCTTTGTGACTGTTTTTTTGGCTTCCTCTAGATGAAGATGCTGCCCTGGGCAGCCCCTTTCCACAACAGCCTGTAGTATTACCAGGGAGGGAGCTGAGCATGCTGGCTTTGAATTAGCAACAGGATGCAAAGCCTGCTCATCGCCTGTCTGACTTCAGCTCATATCCTTGTAGCTCCAGTGCCTGCAGATTCTGGCACCTCTCCATGTGACAGCTCCTCTGAAACAAGCACCACTCTCCAGCTGGCATTGATCAGGCTGACTTTGTTGGGCCTCAGTGAACCCCTTCAGCTTGGCATTCCTCAGCCTGCGAACTTAAGGGGGCTTGAAGAACAAAATGCCATCCTCATGTTGGCCACAGTCTCCCAGTGTCATCCCGGTGGTGGCAGGACAGAGGCTGTGGTTTGCCTTGGGCAATGCCTGCAGCGTGGTTGTCCCAGAGTGGCTGGAGCTGTCAACCTGAGACAGCCCTGCTGCAGGCAAGACAGGGATGCAAGGATGGCCTTGTCCCATGAGCTACACCTCCCTTTTTCTGCAGTTACCAGGAAAGGAGCCCTATGCTAAACCAGAGTATATACGCTGGCTTTTACTGCCCCTTGGCGTGCCTTGAAAACAGCTCCAGCCCTTGAAAAGACAAGGCTAAAGCACACGAAAGAAAGAAAACCCGCGTCCTTTCTTCAATATCATGCTCCCCCCATGCCTAGGCACTTAATTTCCCTCCTTCCCCCCGGCTTTCCCCTCCATTCTGAGTAAATTCAATTTGACAACCCTGCTAATTGGATAAACGCTGCTCCCTACGCTCCTTTAAGGCTGCCCGCTTTTCTCTCCTTGTTTTTGGAGGGCGATTGTGGCTGTTCTTTAACATGAATTCCATCTGCTTTATTTCTCCTCTGCCCATTCAAGACCCCTCCTGAATATGTATGAGGGGATGCACCCCCCCACCCCCTTTCTCCTCCATCCTACCTCCCTCCCTCATCACACCCCCCCATCCCTCTCCCATTGCCCGGGACAATAACCCCCCAAATGCCCCCTTCTCCCACCCCAGCCCTTTTTGCTTTAGATAAACACAGGCAGTGTCAAGTGTGAGGAGCGGGAAGGGGGGGGGAAGGATGGGGTTCAACTGCCAGTCAAGCCTCGGGCCCTCAATGAAGCCCGGAGGCCTACCCTAATCTGCTGCATGCTTGCCATATGGGAGCTGTGTTGCCCTGGGAAACACTAACAGGCAGAACGGAGCTTAATAGAGTCCATATTCATTGTAATGCAGTGAAATGGCTCGAGGGACTATTGCCCCTTGGGTCTGTTTTCATTCTTCTGTTCCCCCTCTTTCTTTTTTTTCCTCACTCTTTTTTTTTTTTTTTAAATAAATTTTTTCCTCCCCTCCTTCTCCTCCCCCTACGTTTTTTTTTTTTTTTACTTTTTTTTTTTTTTACTTTTTTTTTTTCGTTTTGTTTCCCTTCCATTCAAAAGGACCAAGTCCCTGGAGAGCTCTAATCTGGAGAGGCTAGGGGCTCCCCAAAGGGCTGGCCGGCCAGCGAGGCAAGAGCGGGAAGGGGGAAGGGAGAGGGTGGAGGTAGAGATTAGGAAGGCGAAGGAGAGGTGGAGGGCAAGAGGAAAGTAGCAACTAATAAGCATGCAGGCAGCCAGCTGTCAAGATGCTGACAATGCTGTTCCGGGTGCGAGCGCTGGCACGGAGGCTGGCGCAGGGTCCCGCCGGGAAGCGCTCGCCTCCCCTCGGAGCCTCCATCCTCGTCTGCCGAATGCGGCACAAGCGGCGGCAAGAAAGAAAAGAGAGAGCAGAGCGCAGATGGAGCGTGCTGCACAGCCTCTTCAGAAACAAAGTGCACCTAGGAAACAGATGTTGTTGCTGCAACAAGCCCCAAGCTGCTGGCTGCTCTCTGGCTCCTTCTCCCAAGTGCGCGACGGGGGAAAGTGGCCCCGCAGCAGGATGCCTCTCTGGTCAAAACCTTTCAGTCCAGCTTCAGTCCCAATCCAGGACAGCTGGCACAGCTTTAGACCAACTTTTCCTCCACGTTCCCAATTCATCTCATCCTTGGTCTATTTGCAGACTCTCCAGTTAACGTCCTCATTTAAAGAATTGAGGACTTCCAGAGGGAGTGCACATCTGCAGCACTTAACTGAGGGTGGATCTGGGCACCTGAACATCAAATGTCAGAAAGTCAGCAGAATTGCTCCTATCGTGGTCCTGTGAGACCCCAACCAAGTGTACTGAGGTTTGCAGCTCAACCTACTCCTCCAAAGTTGGCATCCGGAGAAAGCATCAGGATCCCCTTGGAAAATGACATCAATGTAGATACACACTTGAGGGGAACAGTTACCCACTCTGGAGCATTTTCAGTTTGTTCCATGCCTGCTACAAACTCAGCTCACGGTGCAGCAAGAAAGCCTGGCTTATCTGAAGCTTTGCATAGGGACAACATTGCACCTGCACAGTCAGAACCACTTCAGAGGAAGCAGCAGGAAAGGGATCACTCACGGATACAAGTGCGGTGTGAAAACAGATCTTCAGTCTTAAAAAGAGGGGATTTACTGCACTGTATTACTCACCTGAAGCATCCTATCTCTTGCCTATGAAAATGATACCTGCTTTAACATTCAGCTCACAACAAAAACCAGTGATCAGTGTCGATGCAGTCAGAGCTGCAGCCAGATGCTGTACTAAACAGAGTGAAATCCATCCCATGTCCTACAGACTTCAAACCCCTGGCTAGAGGGGTTCCTTTTAGGATGCTTTATACAAACAGTAACAGTTTATCTACCTAGGCCTTTTCCTGTTGCCACCAGGCAAAGCATGTAACAAAGAGCTGGGAATGGGGAAGAGAATGCACCTAGGCAAGGAGAGCCAAGGGGAGGGCTGCACTGGGGGACACACAGGATGGTCAGTGAGCACTGAGTAATGGTGCTGGCTCTGGTCTGGGCACAACAAGGCTGAATCTCTCATCAGCGTGAACTTGGTGTCAGGTTGTTCACTCCCTGTCAACAACTACAGTGGAGGAGAGTGCTGGGAGGGATGGGAGGTTCCCACCAGGAGCTGTCATCATGCTGGCACAGATGTGCCTGTGGCTAGTTTACATTAGTCAGGGCACTGTTTTGTTTTTCCCTTCTCATACTTTCCAAACTAAAAAAACCCAAGTCTTGAAGTCTGAAGTTGAAGCTCTGATCACTTCTTGGGTTAAGGAGAGGTCAGAGAGGAGGCAGGCCCAGCAGGCACAGGGAAAGTGATGCTGTGCAAAAGCCCTCCAAGATAGTAAAGGAAAGCTGGTGATAAAGGTGGCAGACAGGAAAAGGAAGGAAAATTAAACTGAAGTGAGAGGGTCAAGAAAGAAAGGCAAGTAGAGGGCTTGGGACTTTGGCCAATTTCCTTGCGCTGCATTTGTCCCCACTACTCCAGGGGCTGGGCAGGCAAGGAGCAGGCAATGCCATGGCTTTGCCTTGCCTTCCTCAGAGCAGGGGCTGTCACTTAGGACCATCACATCTCAAGCAAATGTCCCTCCTCTGCTGCAACTCTTTCACTTTGTTTAGGTGTGGATAATGATAGCAGGAGAACCACTCCTGTTCTGACCAGAAACTCCATCCTGCTCCAAAAGTTTAATCAACAGATGCACTTCCATAGTGTGCTCTGGTCCAGTGAAACAGCATTCTTCCACAGGGAGAGCAAGATGCTTTCCTCCAAAGCTGCTTTCACTCAGCTCTGCTCTACACTGCTTCCCACAGCAGCTTTTGGGAAGCACATGCAACCAGCCAATCCTCATCACCCAACCGCAGGACACCATGTCTACCAAAATGAGCATTTCACTACTGATGTGACAACAACACCATAAATCCCACATCCTAGTGTACCTAATCCTACTTTATGGCCTCTCTGCTGATGTACCAGTGATCAGAAATGGGCCCTAGGGAAGGAGGACCATGAGTCATGCAAAGGTGTGACACGGAGGTACCCTGAAGAGACTGATCTCAATTTTATTGTTTCTGTCACATGACGGGGTCAGGCCTGCACAAGACAGACAATAAATACTACAAAGTCCATTCATGCTGGTAACCCCCAGATGAAACATTCCTCTCTCTGAAAGCAGGATGCCTATAATATAAACCAAAGCACAGAGGAGTGTATACCAGACAACCACCGCTGGTCAGCACCTGAAGGAAGTGTTGCAGGAATGCCTGGGCAGCAGCGAGTGTTTTGGTGTGTCTGGAAGCTATGGCCATTCCAAACCAGGTCTCAGATGCTCTTGTTCACAGAGGATCACAGGCCGGAGAGACACAAGTACACTTGCTTTTTGAAAGCAGCCTGGTTATCTACATGCCTAAACATGAACCTACCTTCAAGTTCCAAAAAGCCCTAAATAACCCTTTTCACTCCTCCCCAAAAACCCCAAAACAGCAACCAAAATAACACAAAGCCATCTTTGTCTAGGAACAATAGAAAAATCTTGTCCATGTCCAATTAGGGATAATAATAGAGTGAAACAAATACAGAAACAAAAAAAAAAAACCCGAACCAGAAAAGCCCACAGAAACTGCTAGTGACACTTAAGCCTTCCTTGGGGGAAGTTGCAATGGGGAAATTTTGCTGTTGGAGCAGAGTAAAGACTTGGGTAACTATATTAGCTTTTAAGCCCTCTTACAGTGTATATTTGAAGAGCAAGGGTGCCTACAGCAGCTGTGGTATAGAACTGACCAAGCTTGTATTAAATACAAGTAGAGGCAGAGCAGAAATGCCTGCTAAAATCATAACGGATGACTTGATTCTGCCACCTCCAAACTCAGCCTGATCTTTGCCATGACTTCAGTGGGAGCAGGCCCAGAAACTGCATTACAAGCACAAGGCTAGTTTAACACAGCTGACATCAAAATCCAGAAGAGCATACAAAAGAGACAGGACAAAGTACTCGACAGTAACGTCAACACAAAGTTTAATCCCCACATGGCTGGCTTTAGAGACATCCCCATCACCACCATAAAGAAAAACTGCCTTTTAGTGTGCACTCCCTTCAGCAACAGCTTGTTGCTGGGATGCAAAAGAGCACATTTTTTTCTTTTTTAGGAATTAGGGAATAAGTGGGAGTTTTTACTTTCCATAGCTGCCATGTAAAGGCTTTTCACTAACAATAATAATTTGGGGTATGTGAGCAGGTCAAAAGACTAGAACTCCCTGCTGTGACAGATTCCCCTTGGAAGACATGTCACTACTCCAAAAAACACAAGAGGAAGCTCGAGGCCAGCAAAACAAATGGACAGAAATGACACCCCATAGAAAATGCCCTATCTGGTGCCAAACACCTAGGTGGGGTATGGGGGCCAGAACCCAGATGGGCTGAGCCACAGAGCCACTGCCCTCACTTGTGCTGTGACCAGCAGTCACCATGCTGCTCCAAAACCCCACAGGGCCCAACTGAAAGGAAAAAGTGATGGGATACACACTCGCAGCAGGGTCTTGGGGTGGGTGAAATGATGGGGGACACACAGCAGGGTCTTGGGTGGCTGACAGATTTCCCCTGCCCCAGAGATGAAGAAGATATGGTCATGGTTTTTTTTAATATTGTGTATGTTATTTGCTCATTTATCATCTGAGCAATAAATACGCTCCTCCAAAAACGATGGTCCAATTGAGGACAGCAATTCAAACATGGGCAGGAGATGAACCAAGACCTCACATCACCCTGCAGAGCCAGCACCTGGTTTCTCCCTCTGAGCAAGCAGATGAACCACAAGGGAAGGATGGAAGGATGGCAGAATGCTGCTACCCCAGTACCTAGGAAAGGGGACTCACCTGCCTGTGCCCTGGCCATGCTGGTGAGAGCAGCAGTCCATGCCTGCCATGCAGCAATGCCTGCACTGACAGGGCACAGCACAGACCCTTCGCTGGCTCCCTGCTTTTCATCCCTGCCATTTACACTCACACCCCTGTTGAGAGCACAAGCACAGAGCTGGAGACACCTCCCCAGGCCTTTCACACAATAAGCACCAGCAGCAATTCCAGCTGCAAAGTTTGCTTTCCTTGACACACAGTTTACTTTCTCCTTTCCCTCGCATCCCGCCCCTGCCACTTACCCCTCACTCCAAAAAGGCTCTCTCAAACAGGCTTAAGCTTTAAACAAATAAGGGCTTGGCAAGCAGCAGCCTGCTCCTGTTTCCCTCCCTACCAGCCCCTGCTCTCCCCCCGCTGCCTCCACCTCTGAGCCATGGCGCAAGCGGAGCTGGCGAGCGCCGTGCAGGCACAGAAAACAAACACGTGGAGCAGAGCCAGCTGTGAAGTCGAATTTGGCATACGCTGTTTGCAAAAGGAATAAAAGCACATGGGAGAAAGGGGAAGGGGAGAAGGGGGGTAGTGTGGGGAGCCAGGGGTGCCCTGGCCTCAAGGGGAGAGCGTGGCCCTGTTACAAAGCTCTGGCACATGCCTGCAGGGAGGTTTGTGCATATGGGTGCTGATCTTGTGCTCTGTGTGGAGGTGGAGGGGAGAGACAGGGCTACAGCAACATCTCCTGAGCTACTCCACATCATGCTCTCCTAGTGAGCTGGACTGGGCTGGTTTTGCACATGCTTGCCATCCCTCCCTGGCAAAATTAGTGTGCTCTGATGCAAACCCATGAAAAATATCTATACTTTTACATCATGGGGCATGCAATTCTTCCCCTTTCTCTCTTAGGGCTTCTGATTCCCAAACACACTGTGCTCTAGGGTCCACAGTGCAAGAAAACCTGACCTAACTTCCCCATCACCTTGGCCAAGATTCCATACATTGAGGGCATGCATTCAATTCACATTAAACCTCCTCCTCCAGATTTTTTAACACCCCAACTGTCCCTTTCTGGAAGAGTATCAGACAAAATACCCTTCTCTTACACCCAAACTTTCAGAGGCTATCAGCTCAGGTATTATTCTCCCTTCATCAGTCTGGTCTACCCATGAGAATGGCACCTTGCAGGCTCTAAGAACAGCTCACTTATAGCCTTATGTCAATGTTGGATCCACACAGGTTTTCCACCATCTCCCTCCTCTCCCAGTTGTCTCCAAGTGAAACAAAACAGAAGCCCATGCACTTTGCCTGGTTTGGGGCAGAATCCAGTAATTTGATGTGGTTTGCCTGTGGTTTCCATGAAAGCCCATAAACCAGCCTACGTTTGCTTGGAAGGTCCTCAGCTGTGTTTGGAGGCAGCAAGAAAAGCTGCAGTGTCCTACCTGCTCCTGGGCCTCATCCAAAACAGGCCAACAGCTGGAGAGATAGACAGTCCAGGCTGACCACCCAACAACCACCTGCAGATATGCTTCCACCAGTTTGTTACTACCCCTGAATAATAGCAAGAGCTTTCCCCTCTCCGAGCCCACCATGAACACTTGTTCAGCATTGCTCCTCATCAACAAACTGGCAAGAAGAGACATTTGGGTATGTTCTTCCTGTGAAATACATTATGGACCCTGAATTGCAACCAAGGAAGGAAACTTACCTTGGAGAAATCTTTTGGAGAAAAAGGCAATTGCCTTTTTGTTCTTCGGACAAAGAAAGCCACGGATCACTGCAAATGAAGCATTGCTCAAAACCAGCCAACCCACTCTGATCTCTTTCCTTTTGGGAGCAAATTAGGCATTGCAAGACAAAGAGGCAAGAAAACTCATGGCCATGGAGTTTATGATGCCGCATTTCTGGAATTGTTCCTACATCCATTGGAAAAAATACACCCCTACTTTGTGTTTCAGCTTCCCAAGTTGCAAAAACAGGAATAGCAGACCCCAGCTGGTACAAGCAGCAACCAGATGAACATGAGTCAGACAATTTCAGATTCTCAGATGAAAGGTACTACACAGGTATGCAGTGTTATTCTCTGTACTGCTTCCTGGTAGCCCCAGGATTTCTAGATTAGTAAAATACAGATGTCAGCATCCTGGGGATACAGCCTCAGTAACTGAACCAAGCAGGGAGGGGCAGGCTGAGAGCAAGGGGAAAAAACCATGAATTTGAATTACACACAAAATACTGTGGTTAAGGGAGACAGCAACCAAGAGATTATTGACAACAGAGAACAGGATAACTCTGTGGAGTTTGTCAGACTAAACATTTCTGTTGTCAGAGACTCAGGTAATGTGCTTGCCAAGCAAACATTCAAATGTGCAGTTGCCAAGAACTAAGGAAAGAGAGAAGGAGAAGCAGCAGAGTCAATGTGGTGCCATTTGGAAATGCCCCATGATCAGATGTCACAGGCCAGCTGAGCCCATCAGCAGGCACTAGTGAAGCCAAGGGGCTGAGCTCCTACAGGAAGGCCCACGACCAGGTTAGACGAACAAGGAGTAATTCACACCTTCAAAACATTTTCAATCTGTCACAGGGTTTCCAGACCTGGGTAGGTATGGGTTCTGTGTCTGCATGGCTTCAACAGACACTTTTCTCCACCGCACGCATACAGATGCAGCCACCTGGGCAAAGCAAAATCAAGCCAAATTCCAGGCTGAAGGGAGTCCTCCAAGAAAGATAACAAGCATGGTGGTTACTGTGCTTATAAGGAGCCAGAGACCCAGGCCAAACACACCACAGGCCTTAAGGGCAAGTCAGCTGATCCCAGCCCTGAAGCCAGGGATGGTTGGTGGCACTGAGCAAGTGAAGAGTAACACTGGTCATCTGCTTCCCACCCAAGTGTCTATCCATCAATTAGTGCTTCCCACCCACAGCTCACGAGACTGCTGAAAAGGGTTCACAGAAAGCTGAAGGGGCCCAAGGAAAAGGGTGAAAAATATCCAAGTTCAGACATGCTGTGCAGCAAGTTGTGCACATGAAGTTTTCAGCCAGCAATACTGACCTCCATGAGAAAACATTCAAGATTGCACATGTCAGAAAATAAAGCCAAAACCCACCACAGGCAATCCCATATCCATATCTTCTGTCCACATGCTGCTATTCTTCCCTATACCAACACAATGGGTGACACCAGAGTGGTGCTATATTCATTTCCTACAGACCAGAGCTCTCTCAGCTGTCTAGAAAGAAGCATGCAAGACTGAAGGCATGTTTCAAGGCCAACATTGGATGCATCACTTCTCTACTAGTCACTGGCCACCAACACTCAAAGCAGTGCTGCTGCAACCACCTCTTGGCATATTTGCAGCCAGCTGCACTTTGTGCAAGTGATCAAAAATTCACATGCTGTAGCCAAAGATGCTGGTAAGAAAAAGTTTGTGGTCTCCAGTGCAAAGTTATCATCACCTTCTTTGGATCTGAAGACTGTGTTTATATTCAGGAGGTTCATAGGGGGTTAAGAAAGCTGGTTTCCCCCTGGCTACAGAAAAGGGACTGCGAGAGACTGGAGGGTCAGAGAGACTGCTGGTCCTCATGAACAAGGGGCTTGCAGGCTTAGTTGTGTTGAATAGCAACTCTGCCTGAGTTTACCAAAGGGATTGTATGCATTTTATGCATACAGCATAAAATCCCTATTCTGAGGCAAGAAGGTGGTCTTCCCAGGAGAACCCCATCTGAACTGAAGAGACTGGACATTCACACCAACAGCCCAGCACTATAGACCAAAACCCTTGGGGGATTTTTAATCAGGAAATAGATAAATCACCTCCTCTGGAGTCCTAACACAAGTGCTCCAAGTATTTATAACCTAGAAGATGCCTTAATGAAGAGAGTTGCTTTAACTTTTCCTTTTCTGCTCACCTCCTGTATCCTCACCATCACTTTGCTACTGTGCAACAGATCTGCAGCAATTAAATCAGTAGCCTACACGCCATGCAATATTTATGGCCCAAGGCAGTCACAAATACAGCAGTGCATGCTTACAAAGGTTCTCCAACCCCCATACCTTCCAACAACACAGTTGTCTTGCAGAAGTGACTGGCTCAAAACAGAGAGGAGGAACCAGTGCTGTGACCTCCCAGTGGTTCTCCAGCGTAACCACTTAGCTACCTGGGGACGGGGCTTGCTATTGCCCAGCCCCAGCAGTGCAGGGCTCCTTTGGTCAAAGGACAAGGTGTTTACCAAGCATCTTGCCCATCAGAAGGCAAAATTACTCCCTGCCCCATGATGGGAAGAGCTGAAGCAGAGTTCAGCAGCATTCCAAACACCACCAGGTGCTTCTGGCAGGGCAGGAAAAAGCACAGGAGTCCTGACCCTCTGTAAAGAAACAAGATAATTCTGTTTTTCCAATGACAACCACAGTAGTACTGGACCCTCACTGATAAACAAGCACAGATTTCTCATCCACTCATCACAGTTTCCAACACTAATCCTGGACTTTCATTAATTTACTAAATTTATAAAATAATTGTTTAGTCACAACAGCAGACTTTGGTTTGAGACCATTCAGGTCTTCTGGGCCACATAACAGAACACAGACCCATTGTAGCTCCAGGACTCTGGTGTTTCCCTGCATG
Organism: Forpus xanthops; assembly: GCA_032466535.1. NCBI lineage: Eukaryota > Metazoa > Chordata > Aves > Psittaciformes > Psittacidae > Forpus > Forpus xanthops. Next base: position 21,582 of record JASSUY010006016.1, on the reverse strand, counting down.
TCAGAAATGGGATAATAAAGGGTTAAACCTGGTACAATCTCAAAAATCGCTCTTTGCTTTCCAAAGCAAGAACATCTTTGGCAGGGTCCCCATCTGGAAAATGACATCCCGTCCCCCCTCGCTTCCCCCTCTTCTCCCCCTGAGCTCAGAACAAAGCACTGTACTGCCCAATATGTTCCTCCACTGGTTTCATCTTGATCCAAACACTTCTTGTGTTTCAACTCCTGCCAAAAAGAAATGCATTAAAAAAAAAAATTATATAAAAAAGACGCATGTGTGGAGCAGCAGAGAGGAAGCAGAGAGAGTAAAGAGAAGTCATTAAAATTGAATCTTGATTAGCTACCATTGGTGGAAAAATGAAACAATGCGGGAAGGAGAATTTTCTCTTGTGATATCTTGATGCTGAAACGAGTAGGCCCAGAGGAGACAAGACTTCCCCACACAATCCTCTCTACCTAGGAGCAAACCTAACTTGTTTTACCCTTCCAGTCCACCACGTGCTACCCCATCATCAGAAGAGGCATCCTTTTCCTCAAAACAGTTTTCTGCCAATCCCCACATAAATTTCTTAGCATTCCCCAGCCCACACTGAGCCCCTGCTGGCAGAGGGCTGGAGGACACAGCACAGTTGCCCTCACTGGCCTTTCCGCCTTCAACACCAAACACAAAGGCCACTGCAAATTCTAGAGAAAATGAGCCCAGAGGAGATGGCTTGTGACTGCTCTGTGGATAAGCTGGACAGGCCAAATGAAGAGTCCCAGACTGGGTCTGTTTCCCAAAGAGACACCCTCCAGCCAAAACATAAAAATCATATTGGCTAAAGAAGCATTTAAAAGCAAAACAAAAAAAACAGCCCAATTTGGAGAGTCTGCAATAGCTGAACTCAGGGAGAAGAAGAGGATGTTTTTTGTTCCCTCAGTACAAAAGCCCTTCATTTCCCCTCCTCCTCATGCCAGCATTTCCACATCAGGGGTGTCAGAGACAGTTCAAGGCCTCTCAGCAGCACACAGAAAATTGGGTCTTGCTGCCCTGAGGACAAGTGGCTGGGGGGCTCTGGGAACTGAGGAGACCTGGGGAGCCCTAAAGAACTTGCAGGCTGAACCTGCTGCCCTGGAGGATGGCCAAGGGGTCACCCCTCCAGCATCCCTGTGACCCAGCATCTCACAGGGCAGGGCTTCCCTCCAGGGTCTGGCTCCCCAAGGTATGACTCTGGCTGCAGGACTGTGCCATTTTGATCCCCCAAGGCTCACTTGTGCCACAGCTGGTGCTCTGCACCATGTCAAAGACAGGGAGAGATTAACTCAATTTTTAAGTCTCATTACTGTTATATTTTTAAGCACATCTGGTTGAAATTTTTTTGGCAAAGCCATAAAGAGATAAAGACTGTAAGGAAATCTTGCAATTTGAGAACTTTACCTACCGGTCTAGCCTTTATCAAATGGTATTCCCTCTCCAGTATGCCTAAGTTCCACTTGCCTTGGCTTTCAGTCCCATAAGGACCAAATCCACTGAAACTTCAAGAAAATGTCAAGATTTCACTGTCTGCACTGTTTGAGAATCTAACAACTACCCTCCTGACCAGTGCAGCAATCACACACTCATTTTAGTACCACCTGAAAAATGATGTTTCATTTTCCTTGTAAATGGTGACAGCACCTCCCCAGACCCAAAGATCCAGACACTGAAAACATAGCTCCCATCCCTATCTGCAAAACACTTCTTTTTATGCTCCTCAGGAGAAGAGATGATGCAGCCAACTGGTACTCTGTCTGGTTTTCCTCTTTTGCAGATCATCCTTTGTGTCTCATCAGCTCCCATGTCTCCATCCTAGTCAATTAAGTTTAGAAAAGCTATAAATTTCTACAGCTGTGGACAACATTCAAAATCACTATCTGTCATGACATCCTACATAAAATAAATAAGATAACACCACCCACCACCTTCTATAGCAATCTGTTACGGAAAGCAAACAGTCACACACTTCTGAAGAAGCCTGATACAGGAGGCAGCATTTCTCTTGTAGCCTGTCCCTGCCTGCCAGTGGCAGACAAAGCCTGTTTAGCAGTGTCCGCACAAGACTACTATTACGTAAATAGTAAGTAACATCTTAGGGCCAGCTGAGAAAAAGGGCCCCAAGCATGAGAGTCTGCACATGCAACAATGGAAGCGCTTGCCCCAGAAGGCTGCCTTTCTCCAGTATTTCTCATTTTACCAGAATGATGCCCATTAAAACCCTCTTCAGCCTTGGAAGAGATGTCTTAGAGCTCCCAGCCCCCTCACCCAAATGCTAACCCACTCCTTGCAGCCCAAAAAAGGAAACAAATTCATGACCAAATCGCTTCCAGTACTTTTTTTTCCAGTCTATTGTTATATGACTGCATTTGGAAGCAAGGGAGAAAAACAAATACATAACTGTGGTCAGTGTCTGTAATAGAATATGGGAAGGGAAAGAAAAGAAAACCCCAACTCCCAAACCCAATCCTTGTTTTATACATTCAGTCATTTTTGGAGAAAGCTGTAAGCAGTAAAGAGGCCAGGAAAAACAGGGACATCAGCCCCTGGGTTTCAGGGTGAGACAAGAGGAGAAGCAGAAGTGAATTCACTCTCCATCTATTGATGCATACTGTTCAGCCCAAGAAATTCTGAAAAGCCCCAGCAACAGTCTAAGCCAAGAAGTCTACTTCTCCCTCTGTTGCAAAGGACTAAGATCTTTTTGTGCTGTGAATTGCTTTATCAATCGAGAAAGCCTTTTAATGCAAAAATCACCTTCGCTGGAGAGGTTTCAGATGGTGTTTCACAGAAAATATCAGATCACCTTCTCCAAAGCCTCACCCAGCGGTGCTATGGGAGAACAGAGCAAACCTCTGCCCTTTGCTCACTTGTCTACCAGGATAAAACAAATACTTAAAACTCTTTGAATCTTCCAAAGATACTCATGTTACTCTCCAGTAAAGGAACAGAAGGAGTATTCAATTCACATATTTTCCAGAGACTCCTTTAAGACCTCAGTATTAGGTACTCTACAAAACCACAATAAAAAGACATTGCCTGCCTCAGGGACATTTATCTCTAATTGCTTACAGAGGCTGTCAACGCTTTCTTTGAGAAGGGAAGTCTGTGACTGTCCTGTAGCACTACATACCCCTAGAAAAACTTTCACTATTCAGTGCAAAGTCATCTGTAGACCAGCTCAGTCAGTACCTACCCTCCAAATTATCTTAAATACCATCACCTGCTACAGACCACAAATGAAATACTGGAAGCTGGAAAGGAGTAAGGACTTCTCTCCTTCCATGCAGCAACTGGGAAAACTCAGCTGTGTAAGGGAAATACAATCTCAGAATTACCAATAGAGAAATCATTGACCATTCCTTAATTTGGAAAATACCATAAACTCTTTAAGGATGAAAGTACTTCTCAGTTTTGAGGAAGCACTGCTCCATGATTTTAAATCCAGTTGTGCAGCTGGCACACTCTGCCCTGGGATTGGTAAAGCAAGCTATTCTCATATAGCCACATCCACAACACGCCGCAGGATTTAATAGTCCCTCATGAAAGAGATAAGCTATATAAACATAAACTGTAACAGGGGGACAAAAAGCAGCTTCCAGAATTCCCTCTGCAAGCCCAACAGGGAAACAAGGATAATTTCCCTTTGCATGTCTTGCCAGCTGAAGTTTGTCTGCTCCTCTGCTTTGCTTTGCTGATAATAAACATCTGTCAGGAGCATCCTTCCCTGTGCAAGAGGGGAACACATCCATCGCAGCCTCCAGGGCTGTATACCTCAGGAAAGCCTCTGGAGAGCCACAAATAAACCTCCACTGGTCTTACCTACCAACTACAAAAGCGCTACATGGAAAATGAGTATGTGGTTGCAGCCTCCAACTAGTTGAGTAGACCTTCAGAAAAAACACAAAGAGCCTCTTGCCAAGGTGATCTCTTGAGGTTCACCACAGATGTGCCTTTCTAAGGATCTTTATTTTAGGGTCTTCCTTCCTAGCCCTTATCTACCACCAGCTTTTAATGATATGTTTCTTTGACAGAAAGCTCTAGAAGCTCAAGGCAGGAGGCTCCCAGACTAAGCTGTTGATCTGTGGCTCATTAGGAGCTCACGGAGGCTTTCTGGCCTGGTGCCTACATGCCCCTTGCAGATGCTGGCACCTCAGAACATGCCATGTCTGCTGGCCTCACTGAGCTGCTTCTCTGGCTGCCTATAAGGAGAGAAGATGACACAAACCCTCTCAGTTTGCAAAACACTGTGAAATCAGAAATGTTGATGAAGATTCGGAAATACTGCCTTTGAACCCCCAAGCCCCAATCCACCAGCCAGGGGGAATGAAAGGCAGGAGAGACATGAATCTCCTTTCAAGGATGTTACTTCTCCAGAATAACCTCTGGGGAGTCAGCAGCCCTGCCTGCAACTGCAGGCAGCCACCCTGCCCAGGCAAGGGCTCCCTGAACCTGCTCCAACACGCCAGCACCCTGCACTCGCCGCGGGTCAGCGAGGGCTAGGAGCATCTCTCCAGCACCTGAGGATGAATCCTAGCTGTTCCTTATCAGCCTTCTCTAAAACAAGTAAGGGCAGGGGCATCCAGGATATGGCCCAACAAGCCTGTCTCAGCCCGGGCAAACTGCTGTTGGCAGCACAGGGACCTCAGGCAGAGGAGGGGAAATTAAAGACAGAAAATGGGGAGGAAGGGGGGTGTGAAGGCCTGGCAGCAGCCCCTGCATCCTTTGGGAGGCAGCATACTGCAGGGATCAGGGGCATGCTGGCAGCCGCAGCTTTAATCCCATTTTCCCTCCCCATTGTGGGGTCTGAGAAAATAAAAGAGCCTCCCTGGTAAAACTGAGAAGTATATATGTGTGCCAGGAGAAGGGAAGAGATTGTTTTCTCTAAGCACGAGGACGGATGGGTGCTACAAACCCATTTTTGACACCTCCTCCATTCCACACCCTGCCTAATTCTGCTGGACAGAAATGGAGGCAACAGCTACACTGGTGCTTCCTTTCAGTGTTCCACATACAAGGAATGACCTGGGACCAACAGAGAAGAAAAAAGCTGTAACTGCAGCTGCCTGGCATCTCCCACCACTTTCCCACTCCCAAGGCACTGACTGAGCCAGGGATGAACTGCAAGGGCCCAAACACCTCATTTAAGATCTCCTCTGTAATTAAATTATTTAACTTGCAGAGGGCAGATCAAACCCACTTGCAAAATGAAGAAGTCAGGCTTCAGATAGGCTCTTCTCCCTGCAGAGCAAAGCAAAAAAAGTCATCTCTTCAATCCAGCCACAAAGAGCTCCCAGCAATGCAGTGCCATTAAAAACAATATGCTTCAAAGCATTCCTCGAAGCAAAAAGTCTCCAACTGAAGTTCAGGCTGTTATTCAGACAGCATTGGGGCATCGCCACAAGCAGCCCCCAGGAGAGTTTGCCCACAGGTTTTTGCAAACAAACAGGTACCAGAGGAGGATGCTTATGCATCTCCTCCTGCTCCCCAAAACTGCTGTATGTCAGACAAGAAAGGAGAGGTAAAGGAACCTGCTCAGGTTTCACTCAAGTTATCCTGCTCCCCTTGAAAGAGAGCTCCCAGTTACATCATCAAGCCAGGTTTGGCTCATGTCCTGCCATGACTGTCCACACAGCTGCTCCAGCCTGGGCTACCTGTACCTTCTGGTGTCAGGTTAGCATTTGGCTATTCAGCCACATGCTCAACATGGCCTGCAGCAATCATGAAAAGCAGCTCTTTGTAACCCTGCTGCTCGTTATCCCTCTTCTTGTACCTCTCTACAGTGTAAAGTACACTAACACTGATGGGGATGTGAACAATGGCTCCTCTTGCACCTGGCCACAGTGCAAGCCATGGATTTGGCCTTAGAAGCATCTGGTACAGTTTATCCTTGGCTTGTGAACTGAAAGCCAGCGCCTCCAGAACAGGGGCACAGTCCCAGATCCCTCGAGAAAGATGGCATGCAATATTTACGTAATGAGATCCTTTTACTTGAGATTGCATGCTGCAAGCAAAACACCTTTATTACCCTGGTTCTCTGCTCTCCCAGCTTTCTTTCCAAGCACAATGCTGCAATTGAAAACTAGCTGACAAGAGAGAATTAAAGTGATAACTGGCTCCTTTCCTTCCCCTTCAGCCACGGGCTCTTGCTTTCCACCTGCCACTCCCCGGCGCCTCACAGACCTCCTGCTCACTTGCCTTCAGAGGACAGGCAGGATCTTCGGATCTGTGAGGCCAGCTGCCTGCCCCAGCACAAGGCATGCCACTGCAGCACGATGTCACCAACATCTGCAGTGCCAACTGCCCCATTTGGACAACCACTTACTGAAGCACATGAAGCCACATCACTCGTTGTTGACTGATGTGAGCTGAGAGCTACAGAAGACAAGACTCTGCTATAGGCAACTCAGCTTTGGGGCAGACAACTCTCAGTCAAGCTGCAGCAATGCTCAATTTTGATCTCCTCTTCAGAAGAGCAGGGCAAGGAGGAGGATGGAACGTGGGATAGGGTGGCAAGCAATACAGAGTCTGCTCTAAGCTCCAGTCCTGACCTGCTGAGACTGCAAGGCACACGAGCCCTTATTCATACTCAGACTTTTATGCACCCCTTGGGGCTGTGGAGCCATCCCCCATTACAAGTTCGCATGGTGTCTAACACAGCCAGGTCCCAGCCTTGGTTAAAACTTGTAGACACAACTGTAATACAAATAATAATTTAGGGTTTAGAATGAGGTGATGGGGGAGGATGGTATGACAGGCCTTTCTTCAGCCTTCATCCAGAGAGCCAAGAAACCTCCACTTATCTTCAGTGCTCGAGCTGTGCAAAATCTGGGTTATGCTCACATTTCTGTGGCTGCTGAAATTTTTGCTTGTTTGCTTGGTCACTAGTTTGGGGGATTTTTTTAAAGGTGGTTCTTTGAAGTGGCTCAGAGGCTAGGGATGTCCAAAGCTATCCCAAAGGAGACAGATTATAGGGTAGAGTGCAGGTCAGGCATCAAGGATAAACATGGCTTGACAATTTGCTCTGGATGTTATTCTCTTTGTGCTCCTTTTCCAGCCCAAATCTACAGCCCAGGCAATGATGAGGAAAACAGGACAACCGTACACTTAGCAAGCACATTCCTAACTTGCTACATGATGTAAATGGTTGATCCCTGCTACCCCAAAAGACAACAAGCTTCATGATGCAATAAGCAGGATCCCACGGCTTGTACTGCGTACCAGGCAAGTACTTCTCACAGACCAGTGCTTGTCCCATCAGACACAGGCTGGCTTGTCTTGCTGTAGCCATGTATACCACACTGCTCTTCCCTAAAGTAGCTTCCTCAAACTAGCTACTCACCTCCCTGCCAAGAAGGGAGTAGGGTCAGCAAACACATGCCCAGGCTCCAGCAGCTTCAGTTCCATACTTTGGTACTAACCTCCCTTTCTCAGTATCCATCATTAAGCTAATGGCCTGTGTGGCCACCAAGCATAGTTGACCTTGGTCCCAAGACCTTCTCCTCCTCTGCTGGCTAAGCAAGACCTGGAGAGGGTGTGTCAATGTGCTAAACTACTCTTTTAGCATTCACAGCAGCTCAGGCACCCAGAGCAGCAAGGTTCTCAAAAGCAACTAGCTCTTGTGCTACCTTGGACTCTTTCTCTACAGCATTACAGAAGTGTTCAGGCACGGGCTGGCATGCAACCATGAGCTCTGCTCCTCTCCTGCTGGGAAGCAAGGACCTTTTCCCTTCAGGCCAGCCCCACACATCCCAAGGGCAACATCAGCATGATGGAACAGTGATGACTGACACATTCAGAGCAGCTGGCATACCTCTTTGGAGAGACCTCCACACTCCAGATTCTCATAGCCCTGTCTCACACTACAAGCCTCCAGCTCCCAAGGTGGCTGACAGCTACAAGCCAGACACCCTGCTTGGCCAGCTGAGGGGAGGGGAGTCCCCATAGGGACTCAAAAGCTAGTGGATGTCAAGCCCTCCTCCTGCCAGGGTCCCACAGCTCTGCTGTGGTCTGACTGGCCATGATACAAAGTACAAAGAGGAGCCAGTGACGGAGTGCTCCTCATTGAATTCAGACCTCATTGCAGCTAGATAATTGGACCATCTTGTTCTCCATCTGCCCAGATGGCTCTTAGAAGCTGCACTTCAACTACTTGCAAGGCAAGATGTACCTGATAGCCACTTTTGAGATAGAGCCCACCTCCACTCAAGACTAATTTGGGCAGCTGTTACACTAGTGAGAGTCCCACAAACCCACCAAGCATGACCTTGTACTTAAAAGCAAGGGGAGAGCTGCCTGGTCTCTCAATGCACAAGTCTCATTGACTTTCTACCACATCATTAAAGTTGCTCCAGGTGTCTGTGAAAAATCCCACCCAGCATGTTTCTGAAAGCATCACTTGATGCTGGGTCTCAAACGCACCCCTTCAATCTGACACTGTTTAGGTTTGTTAAACAAGCAGCTTTCCCCTGGGGGGGGGGGGGGGGGAATAAAAAAAACAT
>JASSUY010006016.1:0-13062 GCA_032466535.1 Forpus xanthops | reverse complement strand
CCCAACAAAAATCACATTCTCATCACCATTCAGGGGGCTCAAATGAATCTCTCAATGACAGGAGCAGGCTCTAAAGAAACAGGGCCAGCTAGTCCTTTTTACCACCCACAGTTGAGTAACATGCAAGCAAGCACTACCTTCCTGCCCCACATGGGACTGCAATCCAGCAGAGCAACGAGAATGCTCTTCACATCAGCTACAGCTAAAGGAGCAATCTGGAACAGAAGGCACTAGATGAAGTAAATTATTATTCACCATCCAGAACACTACTGGCTTCCAAATAATTGTCTATTTGTGTGCGTGCATGCACAAGAATCCTTGCTCCATGGTCTCTGCCAGTGTATTCCCAGCACTGTGACTCTCTGGGGACAAGGTCCGTACTTGTTCTCAATCTCAGTTTTGGATCTCAAACACTAAGGTTTCAGATTTTGTTTTAAAAAACATTTTCTCTGGCAACTGGGCTGTTAATGGATTTGATGTTTTTGCTCTCACCTCCTCCCTACCTTTAAAAGCTTGGCACCAAAGGGCTTCTTTGAAGATAAGGCCAAATTTGCAATTTAAAGGGAGGAAATTCATAAAGTAGACGTGAAGGGATGGAGAGGAGGGGGGGAAAGCAACCCAGGAGCCACTTTGCCTGTTGAGATGTACATTGTACAGTACAGAGGATTACAATGGCCTCTCTGTACCTCCACTGGCTGGAGCCATAAAATCGGTGCAGCTGCAGTGTTGCTACCTACAGAAGACTCCCCAAGGGTCACACTCAGAGAGGGGCTTCTCTACAGCCTCACATCCAGCCTACCCTCCAAATCAAAGCATCACACAGCCCTTACAGAGCCCACATCCACCCAGCATGAAGGGGTAGACGTCCCCAGAGGCAACTGCAGAGCCTCCCAGTGGGCTGCCAGTACAGCAGGAAGCACCCTGCTGAAACCCACTGTGGCCTTTCTCCAAGAGGTTTTTCAAGCGCCAGCAAACCTATGGTCTCTCCTGATCTCCATCAGATCTATCCTCAACATCACAAGGAGGCAGGGAAGTGCCACTTACAGGTTTTGCAGGTGGAGGGTGGAGGTAAAGAACAACCTGCCACAACTTGGGGGGAAATCTGCAATCTCGAGAACCAAACCCAGCTCTCTTCACTTCCCAGGCTTGCAACCTAAAGCACTGGCATCACTAAGTGAGGTAACAGCTATAAAAGTACCACGATAAGTCGCAATGACATTATTGGAGGAAGCCACGTTTTGCATACAAATGCTATATTCTAGGCCAGTATATGCACATTTGAGGTTTATTTCTCAAATATCACCACAAGCTTTACTAACCACACTAAGCTCAACACACAGATTCTCAGAGCTCTGCTAACCCTGTCCTTCTGTTAGCTAAAGAAAAATAAAAAGCAACATTATTTCAGTCTTTGAAAGCTGACAACACAATTCTGACAGGGTTCTTTACACCCTTTTCCTCTTCATTCTAATGATTTAAAGAGTAGTAGAAGGGCCTGATGCATGGTCTTTAGACACACAAGCTTGTATCAGACTCGCTGACACTGCAATCAGTGAACACATCCTTGCATTTTGGCAGGGCCTTAGGACTGTGGCTCCGCGTAAGAGTACAACCTGCTGGCTAATATCTTTGCCAGAGTGGACTTTAGGGAGCCAAAATGGCATTGCCACAGGGCTCAGGGTGAAAGACTTACTGCCTGCACCAGGCACAGAAGCTAATGAAAAATGACCGGTTTCCAAAACACCATCTGGCTTTCACAGACTTACATAGAGACACCACAGCCCAAAACCTCTGTGAACTTGACAACAGTGGGTTTTCATAGGGGCAACATGCTGTGGTGTGGTTTGGACTTTGCCCAGCAAGTCTCCAACACGCTGCATGGACACAAGGTGCAGACACCATCCTCACGCCTTAGGGGAGCTCAAGGATAGGTTTTGGCCACAGGGCAGCAGCCACTGAGGAAAGCAAGGGTAAAGTTTGGCTCTCACCTCTGTGCTGGCACACTGCCCATGAGGAGGGCAAAGCTTGAGCACGTCCCACACGCTCCCTGAAGCACAGTTCCCTCCATCAATCCCACCAGAGCCAAAATAAATTGGCATCATGCTCAAGAGCTCCTACAACACACAAGAGCAGCCCTGAGAGCCCTCTCAGGCACCCTGTCTACACTGTGCCAGGTGCTCTGCTAACAACACCATCAGGCACAGCTGAGTCTTCCATCCCATTTGTCCTTCTGCAGGGAAGAAGAGAGGCCTTTTAGTAAAAGGAGCACGCAAAGATCCTCAGGCAAGGATCCGTTGTTCCCTGTTTATGTAGAAAACCCTGTACTGCCTGTGGTACCTTTGGGCCTGTGAAGCATTGAGTGTTTCTCCTCCTTGCAACAAGTATCTCTCTGAGCCCTTCAACTGATTTGCTCCCACTGCATCCATGCTCCTCTTACCTCAGCTTCCCACAGATGTTCATACAGCTGTGTTGCTGAAGCACACACTCCTGTGGAGAGTACTTTAAAAATCTCTCACGTGCAAATTATGCATATGAAGCAAATTTTGAAAGCTTCCCATCCTGCAAGCATTCCCTCCAGAAAACCAGCTCCAAGCACTTCTTTCAGCCAACAAAGCACCAGAAACAATGTCGTATGATTTGGGGCCAAGAGGAACTAAACCAAATACCAGGAAATAAAAAAAACATGCTTGTGATACCTTTTGTCGAACCATTACCCCAAGTACATTTAGAAAACCGGAAGATAATCACCTCTGTTCCACCTAAAGACCTGCAATTCATTTAGTCATTATTCCCCTTAAATTGTTCTTGTGGCCTAGGAACTGGAATATGTAACAACCTCTTAAACCGAGACTGACCACAGGAGCACCAAAACATAGAGCAGCAGGTTTTTCCCTCAGGATGTTTTCAGTCTAACCAGAAACAGGAAGTCTCTGAAGGTTCTGCAAGAGAGTTTTTTCCTTTAGGGATACCCCATCCTAACTGGAGACTTTGCGCTGCAAAGTTTTTAGCCAGGGAAGCAACAGTTCAAACCAAAAGATTTGCAAGCCTTGGTCCGTAACATGCCAGCAGCACCAAGACACCTCTGCAAATTAAAGAAGCCCAAGGAGTTGCGCCTCATACCTCTGAGGCACTCGGCATTAGGAACTAAAACAAACAAGCCACCTTTATTTACTGCCAAATAAACTTCTGTTAGCCTGGAGTTGCATTGGCTACTGCTGTTGTAAACTCTTGCAGGCAGAGCGACTAAACTGAGCCTAACTGAACCTGAGGTAGTTGAAAACCCACCTGCAGGCCAACCTGAGCAAAAGCGACTGATGTGGTCCTCAAAGGGCTCTTCCCTGCCACTGCTCCTCCACTTCATAAGGCTCACAAGGGGGAGATTTGGGAGACAGCCTGCCCTTGCAAAGTGTTTAGCCTCATTTTCTTCATGGGAAAACCAAGGCACAGGGCTGCAGAGGAAATTGTTTAAGCTCACATAGCATCTGCACTGGCTGAGGACACAGCCCAAACACCATCCCAACCAACCATGTCTCCACCTGAAGAGTGTCTTTTATGCCTGCTGCTTGCTCAGCGGGAGGCTCCAGCTGGTTCTCAAAGGGCCAACTCTGCCAGGCCTGGTCAGGTGGAAGGGGCTACACCAGCATCCTGAAAGCACTGCAGGGGCTGCCAGTTTGGTACCGAAGGTTCGGAGGGATCTGTGCTGTTACTTTTGAGGACAGGATTTCAAGCAGTAAGGGCACCAGACACCTGTCCTTCAATGCAGCAAAACTCCAAGCTAGGATCTCATACTCACACGACTAGAAAGACCTCTGCAAAGACCAGGCAATGGCCTTCACTTTGCAATCTTTAAGAACATCTCACTCTGCACTTCCGTACCATGTCAGGACAAGGTACAGAAAAGCTAAATTTTCCAGACTGTAGGGTTACAGAGCACCCATAAGACATGCCAATCTGTAGCACGTGAATTCACCTGTATCACTTCTTTGCACCAAGCAGAGAAATTTGTGGATTCAACTACTTGTTCTAGAATAACTCTCAAAGAAAGATCCTGTAGGTGTTTGTGTGTGTATGAGATAGGAAGAAAACAGAACTTGCTTTTGAAATCTGTACAGGATCCTTGTGCATACTTCTGATGAGCCTGCCTCATTTTCCCCAATAGGAACTGTATCAGCAGGGAGAACTGCACTGTATCCAACTTCAATCCTTACAGCAAATGCCTTCTGGGACCTTGTCTGCATTGCACATACAGGATGAGTCCCTCTAATTGTATCTGAAGGGGTGGGTTAAGAAAAGTAAGTGGAACAAAACTCCATTTATTTCTTGTCAAAGAATATCATGCACCCAGCAGGGAGCTCACAGCTCCCCCTAATTGTCCTATTTACTTCAGAAGATCCCAAGATGACTCCTATTATCACGGGCAGTTATTTCACTTTTGTTTCTTTAGGTAACTTAAATAAACAAAACAAATCTTCACTGCAAACCCAGTGTTTCTGCTGAAACTGTTCCCTAAGCCTTAAACCTCAACATCTAACCCACTGAATAAAAGCATCTGCATGTATATAACCATAAACATGCAAGAACCCTCCTCTAAAAGTAGGCACACCAAGACAGTTAGCTCCAAAAGAAAACTACGGATAAAATCCAACTTACAAAACACCCACACTCTTCTGATATTTTCCACAGTAGCTTTTTAGCCCATGGGAAAAGAAACTTTGAAGGCAGATTGCAAGTGAATGTGTCAAAAGGACACCATGGTACCTTATATAGAAAGTAAGAGAACTGGGCACCAAGAAAACCAATCAGTTTCAGACATGCCAGGAATTACAGGAGGGTTCAGCGTGTGTGTGTGTGTATTCCTGTTATACCACTCGCAGAATGCTGCAGAGAGGTCAAGAGAGTTTCTTTAACACAAACAAGAAAACCTCTTTAATAGACCTGAACTGCCTATTGCTCAATGCCAGCGAAATAACACTTGGGGTATTAGAATTAAGACAGGGAAGTGCCTAAAGATACAACACTTGTATGAAATACCTTTTGCCAACCAGGGGTATCGGTTCAAGTCTACTATTATTTTTCAAAGTAAGCATCAATATCTTCAGATCACTTTACAAAGTCTCATTTAGACACTGCTGCAAATTCAGCATCCCATTTTCCCCACAACACATTTTCTATTTCCAGTCACCATGCAGAGGACCTGCCAAAGTTGTAATTCAAGCAGCGAGGCGTGCATGCACAAATCCTACAGGACCCCACCACCGAGCAGAAAACTACTTCCCCTGACCCAAATCGCTCCTCATCCTAGCAGGGTTAAAAACTTTACAGCTGCATGAGAAGACGACAAGATTTCTACTCGCAGATTACCCACTCCTGCTTTCCTTTGCGGCAGCAGCAGGGCACAAACCAAAATACCTCTGCATCTTCAATAGCTGGGTCTTGCCTGCAAACTCACACCAGCTTTTGACAAGAGCTGGAGCAACGCAGGATGAATCTGGGGCTTATTTTGCACAACTATTTTCTCCCTCTCTCCACTGCGCTCCATTTCTCCTCAACTAGCTGGCAGTGAGGATGGGGTCACGTCCTGGACCAAGCTTTTAGTGAAGTTTCAGGCAACCGGGGAGTGTGTGCATGCACCGGGCCTTCCATTAACGCCGACCGAGGAGGAAAAGCTGGAGGGAAACAACCGAGCCCCCCACATCTCACCTGCCTGAGCCAAAACGAGCCCCATCCTGGTGAGGACCAGCGGGTCTTCACTCCTATCGTGACAGTCTCCCGCGTCCCAGCGCAGATCCCCTTTCCCGCATCCCCGCACCAACTTCCCAAACTCTTGACACAAAGATTGGCCACTGCCGCTGCCGGCTGAAGAAGGGGGGAAATCCCTGCACCCCGCTGCCCGCCACAGCCCTCCTCCGAGCCCCGGGCCCCCTTCGGTTCACTCACCGCGGTCTCCAGTGGAGCAGGCTGGGGAAAACACAAAGATGCCCCAAACGAAGGGAAGCAACAAAGAGGCTTAACTCCAGGATCTGGGAACTTCCAGGCCGGATCTGCGGGGAATTCAGCACACACACACACAGAGAAAAAAAAAATAATAAAAGAGAGGAAAAGAGAGGGGGAAAGCCTGGTTTTGGGGTAGGGGAAAGGGGGGGACGTTGGTTTGGGGGGGTGGTTGTGTTTGTTCAGCGGGTTGCCGCTGGGGATGGGGGGCCGCGCTGAGCTCAGGCGCGGCGGGAGGAGGAGGAGGAGGGAAGAGGCGCCGGGATGCGGGAAGCCAGACCCTCCATACGGGAGACGGCTTTTGGATGACTGAACTCCCAAACAATTCCCTGTTCTGGCTACTCCTGCCCCAGAGCCTCCCTCCTCTCCTCCCCTCCCCTCCTCCTGAGGAGGAGGGAAGAAGAGGAGGAGTCAGAGGAGGGAGAAAGCGCAAAATAAACCCCCTTCCCCAAAACCCTGTCAGCGGTAGATCGCCGTTAGCTGTTGGCCCCTTTCTCGCCCCCGAGCCCTGGCCGGCATCATCTGGCTGGTGCGTACCCCCGGAGGAGGCGGCCGGGGCCTCTCCCCCTCGCCCGCCATGCTTCTCCGGCAGGCGGAAGCGGGAAAGTTGGTACGGAAAGTTCGGCCTGGGAGCAGGGAGGCGGCCCCGCCGCTGTGGTTAACCGGGGACGTGGTCCCCTCGGGCCCGGAGGATGGCAGCCGCCAGCCCTCATGGCTGAAGTGGCCACCCCGGCCAGGAGCAGAGGCTCCCGTAGTCCCCCCGAGTCTCTCTGTACCGGCAGCCATCCAGCCTCATCCCGGCTTTGAAACCGACAGTGGTGGGGCCTGGGGCAGTCCTTAGCTGTAATGAAATGGACTGCTGATAAGCATCACACTGCGGCAGACTTCCTGGGAGACCTTCCCTTCCTTCAGGGAAGGACCAAGCCCAGGAAGTTGTGTGGAAATCGCTCCACCACCTGTGGAGCTTCCCAGGGAGCGACACATTTTCTATACGTCTGTCCACACATCACCAGGCACCTGCCGGAAGGATGCAGGAGCGACCATACAGAGTCAACAGTCTGGGCTAGAAGGGGCTTCCAAAGTCATCTAGTCCACCCTGCAATGAGCAGACACATCTCCAACTAGATCAGGTTGCCCAGAACCACATCCAGCCTGGCCTTGAACGTCTCCAAGGATGGTGCACCCACTGTGGGCAACTGTGCCAGTATTTCAAAACACTCGCTGTAAAGAATTTCTTCCTCACATCCATCCTGAATCTCCCCTCTTCAAAACCATCAGCCCTCGTCCTGTTGCAACAGGCCCTGCTAAAAAGTCTCTCCGTATCTTTCCTATAGGCCCCTTTACAGAACTGAAAGGCCTCAGTAAGATCTTCTCCAGGCTGAACAACCCCAGCCCCCTCAGCCTTTCTCACAGGAGAGTGCTCCATCCCTCTGATCATTTTTGTGGCCCTTCCCTGGGCTCCAAGAGGTCCATGTCTTTCCTGTGCTGAGGAGTCCAGCACTGAACACAGTACTGTAGCTGGGGTCCCACCAGAGCAGAGGGGGAGAATCACCTCCCTCGACCTGCTGATCATGCTCCTTTTGATGCAGTCCAAGATACAATTGGCCTTCAGGGCTGCAAGTGAACACTGCCAGCTCATATCCTATCTCTCATCCACCGGTGCCCCCAAGTCCTTCTCCTCATATGTGAGTTGCTGCGTGGAGGCAAATCCTGTCATCACATGCCTCAGTTTCCCCACTTGTGTGGCTGAAATTCAACCATCTGGATCAGGACATCAAGACACCCGAAGTAAAAGTGAAGTCAGGGAAGGAGAGAAAGAGGAAGAGAAATGACTATGGAAAAGGCAGAACTTCGCATGCATACAGGTGAAATAAAATGCGTCCAAATAGTTCTTTCAAGTTGCATTTTCCCCCCAAGCATAGGGGCTAATTTTTTGCTAAATGGAGACAGTCCCCCTCCTTGGAGGTCAAACAATCTATGTGTGACTTTAGCTAGTTGCAAAGAAGGTGACTGACTCCTTTTCCTAAACCATGAGGTGTGCAGCTTCTCTGGAGGTGACATGGAGAAGACCAAGAAAGAAGACAAAGATCTTTTCCTCCAGCCATCCCTCCTGGCAGGTTCTTGCTTTCGGGGAGGGCATCTAAGGTGCAAATTTTCACTAAAGGAAATGACACCATCCTCTGGGATTAAGCCAAGCCAGCTCCTGCTCACTGCTTTGTCCCACATCAAAGGATGAATATATGCCCCAAAACACGGATTTACCCAGGGATGCAGGATATCTTCCATCTTTCAGAGCCTTTCAATAAAGGGCTTTGTTTCTTTGGAACAAACCTGCTGTCACTGAAAGATTGGGATAGGTTTCTCACATCTATCCTACGCACAGAGTGTAGCTTGTAAATATGATCAGTAGTTTCTAAATCTGAAGTCCTTCAGTCAGAGAAGGTGAAAGAGTTAAAGTTTATCCTCATGTCATCATTAGTTTTCAGTTATTGCTGCTTATTGGCAATGTAGGAGAGGCCAGTGTTCCTGGATTTCTCACACATAAGGATGATTTGAAGGACTGGGGTTTTTTATATTTGGAGTTGGGTTTCTTATTTCCTTGGTTTTTGACAAGGATACTGAAAATGTCAAAACCGATTTTTCCACAGGGTTTCTTGAGTTCCAAGGAAACAGGTATTGATGGCTCTTCAACTTGCATTTGATTGGGTAGGCTTATCAGGTTGAACGCAAACTTCCTTCCTCCGCAATGTTAACTTTGCTGTCTAATTATCTTTTAAATAACTGCTTCCCAGATTACAAGTTTTTCCTTACGCTGCTCAGTAACGCAGTCCTCAGGTGCTAAATCCATATGTAGACACCTCACTAAGTGGCCTAATTTTTAGAAGTGCTAAGACCTCTAGCACCTGCCTTGTCTGAAAAAACAGTGGTTTCCTAATTTAGAGCACTCGTAAACTGTCCTAAATTAAAGCAGGAATTGAATTAGCCCTGGCTAGTTTGGGGCTTACAGAGGTGGGAAGAAAGTGGTGAGGGAGCAGAATTAGAGCTACCTTGTACAAAGAAGTGCCCTGGGGCTTGTTTAACACTAGGGGAGAAAAAAAATAAGATTGCAGCCCTGCAGGACTGCATTCCCTGTTTATCCCTGGGGGTAGGGAAACACAGGGAGCTTCTCTTCCCACCTGCCCCCACTGTTAATGCTGTAAGAAATGCCTTGAGACAAAGCAGGATATTTGATGCAGCCGTGTCCCCTTGGCATCCCCAGACAAGCCAGTGGCTGTCTTGCCAAAGGTAGTTGCCTTAATACTGTACTGGGGATGGTGGCTCTAGGCTGGCACTCATTTATTTCAAACTACCCACCAGAACTGACTTCTGAGTGCCACAGGCCTGGCTGAAGCTAGTAGTGTGAAAGCCAAATCTCCCTTCCTTTACCCTGCTTCCTCAGCCATAAGTAGAGTTTACCATGGGCATTGACAAGGCGCAGCCTGTGGCTGCGAGGAGGACCTGTTCCCCTCAGGATGTGCCAGAGCCCCCTGATCCTCAGCTACCAGCTTGCCCGGATCGGCCCCATCCATTTCTGATCCCAGGCGAAATTCCCACTGCTGCTGCCGTCAAATGCAAAAGCTCCTCGTTGGGGCCACAAAAACTCCAGCTGTTTGATATTGTGTGGAGCAAGGCAGGGGGCATGGAGGGACTCCGCATGAAAGGGCGAGCTCAAAGGAAACCAGACCCTGGCATGTCGGCATGATACTCAGTGGGTAACAAGCTCAGTTAAATTTGCTCATTCAGCCAGCTAAGAGGGAGAGTTTTCTCATCTGTCCTGCTATGTTTAATTCATCCACACATGCCTCTCAATTACTGCAGGAGTAATAAACAGAAAGGCATGTTGGGGGTGGGGGGGAGCTGGCTAGGCCCCAGCCACCAAACCTAAGCACCCCAAAAAAGTGCGAGCAGCGCACTGCTGGTATCTGTCATCCTGGGGGGAGCCCATCAGCACCCTGGTTCCAAGTCTGCCTGAATTTTAGCTAAGATTCAGGCCTGTTTTCTGTTGTATTATTTATTTTTCCTCCAGGAATGTACACTGCAGGTGGTGTGCATGCAGAGTTGTGCTGCCAAGTGTCCATGCCTGCTGCCTGAGTTAGGCAAAACTCCCAACAAAAATCTATGTGGCATCCCTGCCTCCATGGAAGCTCCTACGCTCACCCACAGGTTTTTCTAGCTCTGACTCTTTGCAAAATTGATGGAGGAAATCGAGCTGTGGAGCCAAAGGCAAGATGGAGAAAATGCTCAAAGTGAGCCCAAAGCTGTCTAACCATACTGTGGGAGACTGATGGTGGGTGAAAGCAAGGATGAGGAGGTGATGACTGTCTCAGCCCCAGTGGAGTGAACTGAGGGCAGCAGCCATGGGCCAAAGGGATGAGAAATTCATCCTGTGTGTAGTGGGGAGGAGAGGGGAAAGACTCATTTTGGGGAGTGACAAGAGTGGGAAGCTCCTGGTTCAAAGGAGATTCAACATGAGTTTTACTTTGTTTACCCTCTTGTAAAGCTATTTGTTACTTCGATAATCCATAGGAAATGGGATCATTTCTCTCTCAGCATGTCAAATTAAATAAACAAATAAAACCTTGTTTGGCTGTTGAGAAGCTTAGAAAGGAAAGTGTATTTGTACAGGGATTCAGGAACTAAGCACCTTTCAGGAGCAGAAGATTAGGAAAGAAATCAGAGAAACAAAGGGGGAAGTGATTTAGCCATCAAAACTCAAGAGAGCCAAATTAAAGAGTGGGGGGTGGGATGGGAGGACAAGAGATAGGGCCTGCCTATATTAGGAAATCTGTGCTGGTGTAAACTAAACCAGCTCAACCCCAGTTTAGTTTTACCACTAGGGTCCAAGTGAGGGACGTAGAGTGGGTTGTGACAAGCTCACCCTGATGTCAGAAATACCATTCATGTGCTGAGGTTTATTGTATTTCAGAATATATACATTACCCCTCACATGCAAACACAAATGTGCATGAGGGTAATATATGTATTCTGAAATGAAATAGATTTCAGTGAACAAGTGCTAGCTCTGCCTTCTGTGGAAGAGGGGTTGGCAACAGGATTACTAGTACAGTAAAAACTATAAAAGAAACGTATCTCCACAAAGGTATCGTTCTCCTACACAGTGATAGGTATATTCATATGAAATCTTTTACATCTGGGTACAGCTGTGCCTGTGCTCTGTAGTATGTATCTACAGGAGATATTGTAAAGAACTACCATTATGTTTGTAGTTGGTTCATTGATAAGAAATATTTAAACAGTCAGTAGGCTCCCAGGTGTATGAGATGACCCAGTTCAGGTCCATTTGCTTCCTTGTCTTAAAATGTTCAGGGATTGGCAGTCGTAGAGATCCTCCTGTGTATGGGGAGTGCTTTACAATGTCACTCAATGTTTTGGGTGGAGGACAAGGTCTTTTAAGAAAATGTTTTGTTAACTGGAAATTCTCAAATACAATGGTTAAAACATTTTGCTTGATTAAGGAGCTCAGGGAAATGCCCTAAATACATAGCTTATGCTCCCACTCCCCCCAGGATCCTGCTTTCCTTTCTTAGAACTTAGACAACAATTCTTCTACAGTGTAAAACTTCTCATGCAGTGAAAGCCAAGGCAACTACATTTGCGATCATGACCACACACCTCACTGCCAGTGCTGGATGATGGAAGTCCTAAGACTGAATGCAAGAGCACCATGAACCTGCTGTGTGCAAGAAGAGGTGACAACAATCGACTCCAAACTCAAGGAGTTTCCCACCCTCCATGGCCCATCGTCAAAACTTCATCTCAGGGTAATGATGAGAAATGCTCCCTTGATGGACAGGACATAAAAACAAGAGCATGCTTGTCATCTTTTGCTACGACAGTGTTGCTATGTGCTATTAAAGAGGTCTTGTGTTTTACCCCAGAGAAGGTGACATTTCAGCAGCAGGCAGGTCCTTGAGTGAGAAATGATTTGGAACTCTTAGGACACATGTGCAGTGGATAGACTGAATAGGATGTTATGAAGTAGTTCACCCTTCCAATTGGAGATGTGAACTTAGGCAGTAGGTGCTGAAAATAAGGTGGTCTGGGTAAAATGCAATAGATAGAATGGATAATTTCAAATGAAAATTGTGAATTTCAAGTTGGAGGAGATATATATGTGCATGTATGCAATATAGCTGTATTAGCACATGCTTTCACATTATGTGCATGCACTCATCTGCAACATCCCCAGCTCCTAGAAAAACACAGCTTCTTTTGGTGTGTGCACACCTTCAGCTAGGAATCGTGGTAGGGAATAAGAGATGTTTGTGCAGTATCAGGTCAGGTGACTTTTACCAGTCCTTTTCCCTTGACACCCATTTGAAGCTTGCAGATTTGTTGGAAAAAAAGCATTTTTTTTCTTCCCATGTTAGATGAACCACTTATTTTCTCCATGGAGACTATGCATGGAAACCTGGTGCTACAATTGTCAACGGGTGTTTTATTCCCCTCAGTACAGAATTGACTGGGTTTAGGATTTCACATTTTTTGCTGATTCCCTTAATCTGAAGTAAGTTATTGAGGCTTTACAGACATCAGCAGTCAAGATATGGAGGTATCTTAAAGGTGTTCCAGGTTAATGCTGAAGTCTGAAAAGATCTCTTTTGCTGGTCCCTGAGTAATTACGCCTATGTGAAATAACTACCTGTCACGTCTATCAACAAGGGAGCTTACATTTTAAGGCACTCAGATCTCCCTTTACATCACATTCACTCTTTGTTGCAGTCCATTTATTCACCTGTTATTTACCTATAATCTCTCCTCCCTCACCGCTTTCCCACACACCTGTTGCCTTTCCTTCTTTCTTTTCATTGCTTGTGGCTAGTTCTTCCCTGTCCTCATAAACAGCCCCCAAACAGGTCCCTAGTTTCAGCAAGTGAAAAGCTTGGGGATCCCCAGTCTCATAGGCCCCTGCTGGCCCTGCATCTGTCCCCGTAGCCCCCCCCCCCCCAGCCTGTTGCCCACATCCTGAGCATGAAAGCCGTCTGGATTAATCCAGCACAGAGCACATTG
>JASSUY010006014.1:0-20728 GCA_032466535.1 Forpus xanthops | reverse complement strand
AGCCAAAAATCCAAAACACAGTGCTCACCAGCTACTGCTTAAAGAAAAATGACTGCTGCTGCTGAACCCATGACACAAGTACAGGGGATGATCACTGTCCTGGCCCTGCTAGCTGTGTTATTGCTGATTTAGTCCAGGATGCCACTGGCTTTCTGGCTGCCTGGGCACAAGCTGAATTCATGTTCAGCAGACATCAGTCAGCATCTGCCCCTTCCACAGGTCCTTTTGCACTGGGTAGCTTTTCAGCTACTCTTCCCCAGGCCTGGAGCATTGCATGGAGTTGTTGTGGCCCAAGTGCAGGACCAAGGACTTTGTCTTGTTGAAAATCATACCACTGGCCACAGCCCATCGATCCAGACTGTCTAGATTTCTCTGTAGAGCCTTCCTATTCTCAAGCAAATTAATGCAATTGAATATTGAAATTTTTATTGAAATAGTTATTGAATCGCAATTTCACACTCCTGCTTCAGAATGTTGTGTTCCGAGTTACTCTTTATGGTAACTGCAGTCTTTTAACACATCCTTGGCTGTATGCCTCTATCTGCAGCAATTAATGACCACAAAACCCAGATAACTGCGCAAAAAGTGTCTGTACCAACACAGCATGTATGGACAGCTTTTGACAGAGCTGGCACCTCTACTGGAAAGTCACAGTAGATACTGTGCTTCAGGATTAGAGGTGTATTTTGAATTGCACAGTATAACTTTCTTTTGTACTGCAATAGAGGTAAGGCTCCCTTCATGGACAGCAGTTCATTGTACCATAAAGCCTGTACAAGAGCTTTGAATCAAACAGACCAAGAAATAAAAAGGAGAGGGGACTAAAGACACAGTTTTTAATTATAATGAAAGGCAGTCAGTTTGGCACCGTTACATACCGCAGCAAGAACCATGCTGAGAGTCACAGCCTATTTTTTTTCTGATGCTGACTGACTCCTCCTGTGACCTCAGCCAAATTAATTAGGGCCTAATTCTGTCAACTTTAGTCACAGTGATTAATTCTTAACTGAGTGATAATCACATATATATCAGAAATTTGGGAAGTAAGTTGAATCTTTCAGGAATAGCAGGAGGGTGAAACCACTCAAGAATTGATCCCTTTCAGTGTGAAATGCATCTCACTGATGTCCCCAGAAATGCTCTGTGTATAGAACTACGATAGAAGTTGAAAGAAGTAGTTATTTTTTCTGCTGGTTTGGTTTAAAATATTCTGCCTCTGTTCAATAGTGCTAATATTGGCCTTAGACTTAAGATATTTGCAAATTATATTATAAAATCATAGAATCATAGAATAGTTAGGGCTGGAAAGGACCTTAAGATCATCTAGTTCCAACAACCCTGCCAGGAGCAGGGACACCTCCCACTAAACCATGCCACCCAAGGCTATGTCCAACTCGGCCATGAACACTGTCAGCAATGGAGCATTCACAACTTCATCAGGCAGCCCATTCCAGTGTCTCATCACCCTTACAGTCAAGAATTTCTTCCTCAGATCCAATCTAAGCTTCCCCTGTTTAAGTTTGAACCCGCTACCCCTTCTCCTTTCAGTACAGTCCCTCAAGAAGAGTCCCTCCCCAGCATCCTTATAGGCCCCTTTCAGGTACTGGATGGTTACTATGAGGTCTCCATGCAGCCTTATCTTCTCCAGGCTGAACAACCTCAGCTTTCTCATCCAATCTTCATATGGGAGTTGCTCCTGTCCCCTGATTATCTTTGTGGCCTTCCTCTGAACTTGTTCCGAGTGTTCCATGTCCTTTTTATGTTGAGGACACCAGAACTGCGCACAAATCTCCAAGCGAGGTCTCATGAGAGCAGAGCAGAAGGGCAGGATCACCTCCCTCAACCTGCTGGGCATGCTCCTCTTGATGAAGCCCAGGACACAGCTGGATTTCTAAGTTGAAAGTGCACACTGCCGGCTCATGTTCATTTTTTCATCAACCAACACCCCCAAGTCCTTCTCCACAGGGCTGCTCTGAATCTCTTCTCTACCCAACCTGTAGCTGTGCCTGGGATAGATAGTGGATGACTTCAGAAAAGAAAAGGTAATCAGAATACTGATTGTGACATGTTTAAAACATATATTTGATATTTCCTCAACAAGTTGAACCTGGAGCTGAAAATCATAAACGTGTCATGAGCATCCTCTGCTCGGTAATATTTTCTGATAATACCTGTAAGCAAAACATAAAGTATGTTTTATTATCATGTGAATACAATCTTCTAAAATGCCCCAGCTCAATAACAAATTAAAAAATATTTCTGTAGGCAAAGAATTGCATGAACATGTAGCAATCTCAGGAAAAATATGTTTCCAGAGTTTACTATTATAATACTTTGCACCTCTTCATTTAGCTATAAAATGTTTTCTGATTGTTCTTAAACTAAAATCATATCTAAACTACATTTTTAGACAACACATCTTACACAGTTCTGTCCCTACAGAGTTAATTCTAAAATGCATATTTTAATGATTTGGAAAATATATATGCCTTTCAGTTAAATCTGTGTGAAACTAGGTTCTCATTCTGCTGGGGGACTTCAACCATGCTGACATCTGTTGGAAAAGTACCGCACTTTGCTGCAGGCAATCCAGGTAATGCCTGCAACGTACTGAGGGTAACTGCCTAAGCCAGGTAATAGACAGCCCTAGCAGAGGGGATGTTATAGTAAACCTGCTGGTCACCAGCACTAGTGAGCTAATTGGTGACATCAAAACTGGAGGCAGCTTGGGTTGCAGTGATCATGCACAGATGGAATTCACAGTCCTGAGGGATATGGGTCAGGAGAAAAGTAAAGTGAGGACCCTGAATTTTAGGAAAGTAAACTTCCTAAACTCCTAGCTCTTCGAAGAGTTAGTCAATAGACTCTCTGGGAAACTACATTTAGGGGCACGGGAGCAGAACAAAGCTGGCAGATCATTAAGGATGCTTTCCATGGAGCACATATGCTCACAATCCCAGTTGTAAAAAATAGGGTAAAGAAGGCAAGAAAACAGCATGGCAGAGTTGAGACAAGAAGAAAATGCACAGGCAGTAGAAACAGGAACAGGTATCCTAGGAAAAGTATAGGGATGCTTCCTGATTATGTAGGGATGAAGTCAGGAAGGCCAAGACACAGATAAAGCTGATCTCGGCAAGGGATGCAAAGAATAACAGGAAGGGCTTCTAAAGGTATGATAGCCTGAAAAGGGAGGTCGAAGAAAGTGCAACTTCTCTGCTGAGCAAGGCTGGTGAACTCACAACAATGAATAAGAAGGTGGCTAAGGTACTTGGCAACATTTTTACTTCAGTCTTCACTGGCAATTTCTCTTCCACATCTCTTGAGTGGATGGACCATAAGACAGGGACTGGGGGAGCAAAGTCCCTCCTAAGGGAGAAGATCAGGTTTGTGACCACCCGAGGAACCTGAACATACATAAGCCTATGGGACATGGTGAGATGAGTCCCAGAGTCCTGAGGGAATTAAAAATGAACTAAAATAGATGGAATAGAAAGTTACCAAAGAAATGGTGAGAGCTGCAAGCTGAAAGTAACAGAAAAGTATTATTTTTAATCATGCCAAATCCTGCCTATAGCTCTGGAGTTTACTTAAGTTCAAGCTAAAATAAGGCTTACAGACCATTATTGTGGAATAAAAATCCCTGCAGAAAAAGCCTTGCACATGAGCTTTTTTACACTTCTACAGGGACCAGCTTCTCAGAGGTAAATTTAGGGCCTGGGAAGGGGCCAGAGTAATAGCCCCTTACAAATGACATGTGGGAAGAGTTTAGATAGACCAGAAATTCTGGGGGACAGATGAGAAGACAGAGGCAGGAACCTTGGGTAAGAAGGACAGCAACATGCTGGGCAATCTAGAGCTAGGTAGGGTGAAGATGTGCTCAGAAATTTTTGGCTGGGCTGGTTTCACAGTGAGAGCACTGCAGACTGTCACACTGAGATTACATGAGGTTTACTGAAGAGTTGCTTGTTGCTGAACAGAACACAAGTGTCCTACAAAGCAATAGCTCCATTCAAATGTACATCAAGATGCAAGATGAATGTTCCTTTAGCTAAAATCAGTGCCATTGTTTGCCCTGTTTATTTTCACACAGCTTAGGAAAAGCAAGGTAGCATGGAATCCAGAAATGAGACTGGGGACAACCACTGAAGACCTAGTTCTTTACACATGTTTTTATATCTTGTTGCCTTTTTTACACACCTTTAAGAATTTCCTCACCACACTGATCAATGTGTTACAATAATGTCCTTATTGCTTAAATAATCATATCCACCAATATGACAACAACACAATAACCAAGATGATAAATATTTACAGCTAGCTATGGTTCTCATAACTAATTAAAAATAATTAATTAGGCACTACAGACATTCTGACTTTAAAAAAAAAGTATCTTTTTTTATTCTTGCCATCAAGTTCAGAGGGTCCCAGAAGCTGATGAAGGGAATGAAGTATGACCTGCTAGCTGTCTCCTCCAAATATTAGTGCAAATATTATGTCCTCAAAAGGAAGCAGAAAAGTCTTGTGCTCTTGAATGCCCTGAGAGGGAAAGAAGCCAGAGCTGCCTGAGAACAGCTTATATCCTCTGCAGAACACCCATTGCAGCCCTGTGTGATTTGCTCTCTGGGTATTCAAAACTGCTCATTTTATGGAGTTTTACTGAAATATGAGCCTGCAGTTCCTTCAGGGAACCCATTTTTTTGCTGTTCCTGAGGCTCTATCAGGAATGAAATCAGACCACTGGCCTCTATCACAGCACATTGTGTGTCCATATTATCCAATGCAACTGCAACAGAAGAGCATATCAGAGTCGTGGAGTCTGAGGAAAGGCTTTGGAAGAGGTGTGTTTCACTGTGGGGAAGTGAGAGGTGCTCTCATATTTACCAGCAGATAACTGGGGTTCATGGGGCAAGAGGGCAACTTGTTCTTGCATTTGAAAGCCCTCAGCAGGAAGTAACATCATGCAGTTAGTGCGTGTGCAAATAATTACACACTACACATTGCTGTTGTGAAATGAAGGAAAGAGATTTCTGCAGCTGATGTATTCTTTGTACATGCCCAAGGCAAAGTGAGCGAGGATCTAATCTACAGGTACTTCTCTCAGAAGTGATCAAAGAAGTAACTGAATTAAGCAAACAGCAAACAACAATCCCCTAAGCCCAGACATGTCTTGATCACAGAATAAGCACTGGTAATGCTGTGACAAAACTGACTAGGCTGCTGACTGGGTCTTCTTTTGTTGTTATATTGACCAGATTCTCTATCAATTCCTTAGAGGTGTGTTTGGGTAACATTTACAGCACCATAGGACCTATACTATGAGTAATAACCTCAGTAAAGTGACAGATGTAATACATGTAGAAATAAATGAAACAGGAATCAGGGCCATGTAAGTGGGGTATGCATCTTCTATCAAAAGTAAGGTGCAAATAATTAACTCGTTCTCAGACAGAAACTTAAGCAGAAAGCCCAAGGAGGTGAGTAGAGGAAGAGATGTTCCTTTTAGGCTCCTTCATCTCACATCCAAGAAATAGGAGAGTGGCAGCATAGCACTGCCTGCTTCAGCTGAATGAAGCTCTGTCCCAGGTTGTTTGCACTGGTTTTCATTGGGGAATAATTTAGTATTGATCCTTTGTTTTCCTTTCCTGGTACCTCCTAACCAGTACCAAATATAAGTTCTAATCAGTGTAATCCTCACATATGTGCTTGACAGAACCATGCAAGTGGCATCTGAAGATCACCACCAGATTGAAGTCATCATCATCCCACTCTTACTTGCCATGGTTCTTCATCAGTCCTCAGGAGTCCTGCAAACACCACCCAAACACAAACGCTGTGTCACTTTTCCTTCTTGTTTACACCAAAGCATACATTTGTACAGATAAACTTAGACCAGCTGATCACTGTCAGACTGACCTCCAGCCAGAGGGAGAGAACATCTGGAGGATAATAATTTTAGCCTCAGATTCCTTTTCTGGGAATGGGAAGGGGTTTTAATGCACTCTTCCAAAAGATGAAGGACAGAAACTGAGTTTGTTTGGGAGTTATTGGCTTTCTAAGCACCACGTGCTGCAAGCAGCTCTGCAAATCTATGGAGGAATGAAAATCTGAGCAGAAATGGTTGGATGCTCAAGGGCAGACTGAGGTCTGAAGTATACAGCAGAGGAATACAGGAAACGTGGGAGAACTGTTCAGACTATGCTAACCACAAACCAGGTAGTGCATCCGTACTCTTCCCACTAAACTTTCAGAAGAGCAGTTGCAAAAGAAAAGTGCCAAAAAGAAGGGTTTATCTGTCGGAAAGAAGGGTTTTCAAGGTCCCCAGGGATGCAGGAGTACAGGTGTCACTGGCTTTCAGCAGTTTTCTCCAAGCTTTTGAAATTCCAGCCTGCTTGCTTTGCACACATACTCCCATGACATTCAGGACTGCAGCATCTGAGTACCTCACTGTCTTCCATGCATTGATCTTCCCAGCACCTCTGCTAAGCACCCCAGCTGTGACAGCTCTGTTTTATAGCAAGTACAAGAGACCAAAGGCTAGAGTCACAAAAAGATATGGGCTTCGCATTGCCCAGCATTACAAAACATAACACAATTCTGACAGCACCTACGGCCTTAGGCCAGGTTTTTTTACTGTACACAGGGAAGCTCAGGGGTGTACAGGAACAAGCAACTGTCCTTTCAGTGCCCCACAGGGACTGTAATACATGGGGCAGCAGGAGGCATGAGGAGGGTTCAAGGATATCTGTGGGATGTGAAGGCTCATCCCCACTGTCACATTCTGTACACATAGTGACGTCCTTCTGAAGCTATCTCAACTCCTCATTGCTGCATCTTGTTAGAAAGCTCCTTATAGATGATTTTCCTTGGGTGATCAGACAATTTCCATTTCTGACCTGATTTTCTTCAACAACAATTTTTTTTCTACTATCATTTCACCTAAATAGCTCTTTTCTTTCCCCACGATTTCATCATTTTTTTCATGAATGTCCTGCTTTATTCATATCATTAAGATAAGTCATTGTCAGCCTCCACATGGAAGATAAAGCTCCCACTGCCTCCATCACCCTTAAAGCCTTTCACCACATGTGTTCCAATTTATCTGTTATTAAAACACAGCTAATCAGAGCTGGAAATAGTTTTCTAAATAAAATCATACATAAAGCCTTGCACAGCACTGCTAATGCTTCCCATATCTACTGAGATGTTGTCTGTCTCGTCCTAAAACTTCAGATCTCTTTAGACCACATTTTGTCTGCAGCCTGTAGGTCTCCAGCAGCTGGGCTCAGTTGCTGCGACTGCTCAACAGGCACAAGGAGTCTGGCTCTGTGCGTCTAGCATCTATCTCTTGATCAACACCTACTTCATAATTAATGTCAGGGACTTTACCTACTGCGGTCTTTCATGAAAAGCATCCATAGGCACCATGGGAAGGAAAAAGAGGGAAAGCCATCCTCTCTTTTGGCTACCTTACCTATCAACAGGAGCCCAAAATAATGAAGTCTCAAAAACCAACTCCCCTAAGTCTGAGGCTTTTGCTCCCAGTCACAAAAGATTTTCTGAAGGCTATGAGACAGAGCTATTTTGCAGCTCTGTGAGACCCAATCCTCTCTCCCCTGTCCTCACTCGGTAAGGAAAGCGCTGGGAGGGAAGATACACTTGTCATGTTGATCCACCAGACCATGGTTCTGAAATTGTCTCTATATTTTAGTCAGGTTCCACAGAAAGAGACAAGAGAGCAGAGCCCCACTTGATTTTTTTTTCCTTAACTCTGTTATCAGAACTTTCTGACCAATTAGAAAATAGCAAAGAACAGTTTTTTTGCTTTGGAAGTGCATCTGATCTGACATTCAGAGCAATTTCTAAGCTGTAGAGGCAATTACTCCAAGGAATATGCCCCACTGCGACAAGAAACAGCTCCCTTGAGCTCCCCATCACCTGGCTGGGAGCTTAGTCTATATTTCATAGAATCATAGAATAGTTAGGTTGGAAAGGACCTTAAGATAACCTAGTTCCCACCCCCCTGCCATGGGAAGGGACACTTCCCATTAAACCATGTCACCCAAGACTCCTTCCAACATGGCCTTGAACACTGCCAGGGATGGAGCATTCACAGCTTCCTTGTACAATCTGTACCTCCCCTCTCTCCAATGCTGAAGGCTCCTCTCTGGAGCTTAATAAAATTATCCGTAGTAGACCATAGTCCAGTTTTAAATACCTGTCATAACCTTCTGGAATACATACCCCAGCACTTTATGAAACTCAAAAAGCCCCCCTAAGATAAGGTCTACATTACAACAGGAATACTTAAGCTGCTGTGGCAGCCCTGCTGTGCTTCTGAGGTTACAAGAAAACAAACAAAAGGCAAACACAGTAGAGAAGAGCTTTCACAAAGTGTGTCATGGGTTCAGCAGCAGCAGAAAAACACAAAGTGAAAAGCAATGAACATACTGAGGTACTGTCTGATAGAGGTATCAAGCGTGTTGTAATTGTTCAGCTTAGTTCTTAAAGAAACTTGTAGCACCGAGAAGCCTCTTTGATCTGAACAAGGGAACTAGTGTCTTTGATATGCAAAGAAATAAGTGTGCTTGGAAAGAGGTATATCCTGTGCCTCTTGCATGATAATGGAAACGTAACCAAAATGGAGCTCTTCAGTGAGCTACAGGCATCTTCAATGGGATTTGAGCAACTAAGTGACAGGGCAGACTGGGAAGTTGTGGGCTAGGAGCTTATTGCACTTGTGAAGAGATGTATTGTGGTCTCCAAATTGCCATCAGAGTTTTGGAAAAAAAAGAAAAGTCTATGTCTAAGCAGAGATGGTTATGCAGAAAACACATTTAGAACTTATTCTGAAATCAGCCCAAGTTTCATGTCATAGCATTGCTCGACCACATTCCTAGCATTACTTTGGAATCACAATTGAAAAGGGAACTACCTTTTCTTGCAAAAAGCCAAACTTAGGCTCAGCTGAACTATTTGAAATGACCTGTGAAGGAGCCATGAGACTTACATTTCTGGGACTGCAGTAATCAGGAACAACCCATAAGTCAAGGTCTTATTCAGGATAAAAACACATCTGACATCTTCCTATAGGTAAAAGATATTTTGACAAAACTTTCTGTTCTGTC
Source organism: Forpus xanthops (assembly GCA_032466535.1). NCBI lineage: Eukaryota > Metazoa > Chordata > Aves > Psittaciformes > Psittacidae > Forpus > Forpus xanthops. The sequence goes on along the minus strand of JASSUY010006014.1, from coordinate 11,603 downwards.
TGTGGGGGTAAACTGAGAATTTGTCAACTAGAGCTGTAGAAACTGAACCCAGAGAGATTACTGTTAGCATTTCTTCTTCCACCTTACTTCCTATGATGTGTACCATAGGCTTACCAGGGTTGTTGCTGTTATTAGAAATTACAATCACAAGATTTGATATGCCACTGTCTATACAAACAAGAGGAAACCATGACCACATTGGAGACCTCCCCCTTTAAAGCCAATAAACTTCAGGATTAATGGAAAACACCAGATCCATCAGTCATGCTGGCATCCCCCTCTGCCAGGCACCATGAGACTATTAGTGACTGAGAAACAGTCAGTGTCACATACTTAAATTACTCTGTCATGGATGCCTCCAGTAACACCCCATAAAAGGCCTTCAGAAACCTTGCCCCAGGCTCTCAGGAATGCGACAGAAGAATCTTGTCCTCAGCCAGGCTCCAAGAAAGACCAGCACATTGAAAAAAACACAATTCATCATAATTTGCTGAGTCCCCTTCTGTTACAGATACAGATGCAGCCATGTGCACGCATCTGGCCATGAGTGTGTGACAGCTGTCACCTCTCCAGTTATTTATTGCCCTGGGACAGAAAGCTCTGCACTGCAGCATGCAGGGCTCATTGGCTTCATGGCAAACGAAAGTAACTGGAACTGCAAAGCAGTGGGATACAGCAAAAGCAACCTAGTTTTGCAGGGCTCATCACCACTTCCAGTATCTCACCGTAAATATTGTAAATAGATAAATCGAAAGCAAGGTATTAGCCCAACGTTCCCACGTACACTGAAGTTCACTGGCCACCAGATTCATGGAAGCAAGTGGTATGAATTAAGTTCGCAACTATTGCTCATTTTTCTTGGTGTAAAAAGCCCTAATTTTTAGGGAGACATGGAGGGAATCAGCAATACATCACATGCAAAATAAATTAATGGTTCATCCCAGAACCAGCAGACCATAACTGTGACTGCCTAGTTCTTGTTCCTGTCTGGTTTTGGTGTCTGTGACTCATAAGCCCAGCAGATGATTTCTCTTAAACCCCAGCGGTTGGCCCTTTTATCTATTTCTTCCCAGCTGATCTTCGGCTCCATTTAGATCTTTGTTAATGTTTTGTTGACACAATGTTCTTGGTCATCCATGGCCTTTCTTCCCAAACATTTTCTGAACCCATATTGGCCAAAGGACCCTGCCAGCTTTCCACTATGTGCCTAACCAGCTTTCCTACCATAGCTTACTGGCTGTGGTCCAGCTCTCTCAGATATTTCCAGACCCATAACACATCATGTTCTCTCAGTTCTTATCCTGTGTCAACATTATGAGATAAAGTGAATAGTTTTAACTCTTACCGTCCATATTTATTTCCACGAGAAAGCAGTGATAATTCTTCACTGCTTCAGTGTTTTACCTTTGGAATGGTTTTCACCAGCTTCTTTCCTTCCTCTGGCTTTTCTGTTGTTGTCATATCAGTATGGGCTCACCAAGGAAACAAAATTCCTCAGCATTACTGACCTTTACTTTCGCTTGTTGAGCAGCATCTGTTGTTCTCCTCCAGTGAAAAGCAAGCAAGAGTTATCCATGCCTCCTCCCTGTGTTGAGGCTGCTTGGCATCTTCGCCTACATGCCAGGAGCAGGTGCTGCACAGCATCTGCTCACTCAAGCATCCAGGGCTGCTGCCATCAGTCAGCACCACCTGAGTGCTGCTTCCTGAGAAATCCCTTAGCCCGCCCAAAAAAAAGAAGAGGAAATCGCCATCACCTTTGCCCAATTTCTGTCATTACCTTAAATAAACCTGCTGGTTTTGAGGCTTTACACATGTTCACCACTGGTGTAGAGCTGTAGTCTTGTTTTTCTGTTTCTTCTGACGTCTCCCAGGTGCTATAACCTTCCCTGGGCTCTCCCCAAACCCCCACAATTGTGAGGAGACATTTGCCAAGGCAATACAGCTTGTGGCTGGCCCTGGCTCTCCTGTACATTTTCTGGAGTATCTGGCAGCACCTGTGTTTGTTCCATACATGGCCTCCCATCCCTGAAGCCTTCTCATCTATCCTCATTGGCAGTCAGTGTCCTCTCCTATAAAGCCAAGCTTGTCTTGCTCGTTGGAGATCTCATTGGAATTAAGCATGGAATCAAGACATTCACAGTTATTAGTACTACAGTTAGCGTATGTGCCTCTGGCTTGGCCAAGCCACAGCATTCTCCACTGCAGGAGATGCTCCTCTGGGACCCACTGTTGTTTTCCTGTTAACTGGCACCGTATTTCCACAAACATGATTCTGTCCAAAGGAGGTCTCAAGAGAAAAGCTGGTATGCTTCGTACAGGACAGCTCACCTCAGCAAACATCTGTGGTGAGCATCACCCCCAGTTTTACCTTTCATTTACTGCCTTTCTCAAAGCGCAAAGTGAGGCTGTGGGAGAACATGGTGAAAAATAATACTTCAAAACTTTTTCAGCGTGAAAAGGTTGCTTCATGTTTCTGGCACAGAGATCTGAATTGGAAAACTTCAAACATGCAAACAACCCCAGAACGCTATGAAAGATCAGCCCAGTCATATCTGCCACATGGCTGACTTTATTATAACTGGAAGCCATACAGGTACTGAACTTGGATTTTTTTAATACTTTTATATGTTTTGTGAGCTTCAGAAGGGAATGCTTGGCACAAATACTGCTTGCAAAAGGGCTTTTCAGCAAGTGCATTAATCTCACGGGATCTGCCAAAATCAGAAATCCAGCTATCTTGCCATGGATTTCCTGTATCTTTGGGCATGTTCAAGCAATAGGAAAAACTGGGGGGAGTGGTGTCATGGTTTAAGCCCAACAAGTGGTTTAATTATAATCATTATTTTGGAAGCTCAACAGCACTCTCAAGACTTTAATCATGGAAGCTGAATTGTGCAGTGAAACCACTGGCCTGCATGATAGTTGCAAATTAGAAAATTTACAAAGGTATTGATAAAAGATCTTTCTCTCTGCAAAGCCCTGCAGGTTCCAGTAGGTTTGAGTCCAGGTGCCAGCCTACATGGAAAACAAAGAACCAGATCTGATTTTCACACTCAGACCCTTCCCACACCAGGAGCCGCAGGCAGAGCAGGAGGAGGCTGAGGTTCTATCAGGGCCAAGAGAGGAGCAAGCTTCTACTCTGCTCTCGTGAGACCTCACTTGGAGTATTGTGTGCAGTTCTGGTGCCCTCAACATAAAAAAAGCATGGAACTGTTGGAACAAGCCGAAAGGAGGGCCACCAGGATGATCAAGGGACTGGAGCATCTCCCCTATGAAGATAGGATGAGAGAGTTGGGGCTGTTCAGCCTTGAGAAGAGAAGGCTGCATGGAGACCTCATAGCAGCTTTCCAATATCTGAAGGGGGCCTGTAAAGATGCTGGGGAGGGACTCTTCATTTGGCACTGTAGTGATAGGACAAGGGGTAATGGGTTCAAACATAAACAGGGGTATCTTCCTCACTGGATCTGAGGAAGAAGTTCTTTACTGTAAGGGTGGTGAGGCACTGGAATGGGTTGCCCAGGGAAGTTGTGAATGCTCCATCGCTGGCAGTGTTCAAGGCCAGGTTAGACAGAGCCTTGGGTGATATCGTTTAGTGGGAGGTGTTCATGGCCATGGCAGTGGGGCTGGAACTAGATGATTTTAAGGTCCTTTCCAACCCTAACTATTCTATGATTCTATGATTCTCTGGATCAAGCATCCCTGCTGGATCCTATTCCCACCACTGCTTCCAGAGCTGACATACTGCAACCCCCCTTGGCGGGGCTCATGGCACTGGTTTCCTCTGGTGTACCAGAGGCGATGTCTGAAGTTTCGTTTCTCAGTTTAGTGGTAATGACATGTTTGCCGCAGGACGTAAAAATAGAAATGCATGGATATGGTAATCCCTCCCTGAAAGCCCAGCCAGTGTTGCTTAGCGGATGGCTAAACAAGCAAGCTAAACCCATCACACTTTCTTGCTTGTTTTTCATCATCCTTAGCTGTACCTATGTTGTAAGCTGAGGGTGGCCAAGTCTGAGAGGAAATGGCAAGAAAAGAAATAAATCAAGGGCTTTGTTTAAACATTTTTTTCTGTTACAGAAATTGTGTCAATTTGGAAGTCTTACATCTGAATGGAGGTATTTTTAGATACCATTGCTACAAGCCATGCATTAAAGTCTCTGGAGATAAAACCAGATCCCAGCAAGCAAACTAAAGCCTAATCCCTCTCTTCCAATGCATTTACCTGGGTGAATTTCTGGCATTTGACACAGTGGCAGAAACTTGATACTTTTCTTTCAGGTATATTTTTTCACATGAGTAAAAGGAAGATAACCAAAAAAAGGCATTTACAAAAGCAAGAAAAGTAATAGTGAAAAAGTAATAGGTGAATGTCAGGCGAAGTTCTAATTTAGCAGAATTTAAACCAACTTCATTCTTTTAAACACAGATCTGGGTGTCAAGTCCACATCAAAGAATTAATTTAGTTGTTTCCTGGACAGATTTTGGATGTTCTCCACATAAATCACTAAAGAAACCTCTTGGGTCATTTTTTCTCTTCCAAAACCAACACAATGAGCAAGGAAAGGGGAAACAAAGGAATTAAACAGAGCCTTGGTAGTATATGCAGACTCCATCCCAGGAAAAATAGTCAGTCTGTCCTACACCTGGGTTGGGGCAATCTCAGGCACAGCTACAGGTTGGACAGAGAAGAGATTCAGAGCAGCCCTGTGGAGAAGGACTTGGGGGTGTTGGTTGATGAGAAAATGAACATGTGCCAGCAGTGTGTTCTTGCAGCCCAGAAAGCCAACCATATCCTGGGCTGCATCAGAAAGAGTGTGACCAGCAGGTCGAGGGAGGTGATTCTGCCCCTCTACTCTGCTCTTGGGAGACCTCACTTGGAGTTTTTTGTGCAGTTCTAGTGCCCTCAACATAAAAAAGGACATGGAACTGTTGGAACAAGTTCAGAGGAGGACCATGAGAATGATGAGGGGACTGGAGCACCTCCCGTATGAAGACAGGATGAGAAAGTTGGGGCTGTTCAGCCTGAAGAAGAGAAGGCTGCTTGGAGACCTCATAGCAGCCTTCCAATATCTGAAGGGGGCCTGTAAAGATGCTGGGGAGGGACTCTTCATGAGGGACTGTAGTGATAGGACAAGGGGTAACGGGTTCAAACTTAAAGAGGGGAAGTTTAGATTGGATCTGAGGAAGAAATTCTTTAGTGTAAGGGTGGTGAGGCACTGGAATGGGTTGCCCAGGGAAGTTGTGAATGCTCCATGGCCGGTGGTGTTCAAGGCCAGGTTGGACAGAGCCTTGGGTGACATGGTTTAGTGGGAGGTGTTCCTGGCCATGGCAGTGGGGTTGGAATGAGATGATCTTAAAGTACTTTCCAACCCTAACTATTCTATAATTCTATGATAGTATATACCAGTCTGAGTATATATAATACAGACATATATCAGTATACAACATTTAGTGACAATATCATGACAAGCTTGACTAGAAATGCAAGTGATGAGTTAGTTTAGAAGGTGATTGCACTGATAGCACTGAGGGAAAAATCCTCAGATATTTCTGGGTGTACCTGTGCTTCCCCAGTTGTAGGAGTATGTGAGGATCTCACCCTGCTCATCGGATATCCTGCAACAAGTCCAGTGGCATTGCACCAGTAACAGCAAGTGTGACTGCAGTTAGGGCTGGGTAATGGCCTCTTGTTCCCAGCCACATGGCAGAACAGGGCTCTTGGCACTATAGTATGGCATTGCCTGCCTGCTCAGCACCAGCCCCTGCCTACCAGCCATGGAAATAAGAGCTGCTGCAGGCACTGACAGGTCTATGTCACCTCTGCCAAAACACGCTCCCCATGTGTCAGCAACACTCCTCATGGTAAACTCATGGTGCTCTGGTCATGGCCCTCTGTGCCCCTTAGCACCCCCACTGCCTTTGGGGAGGTCTGCACTCTTTCATGGGCCAGAAGCAGTTCCTGGGTACATGCCAGAAATGGGGACCCAGTGCCACTGTGGCATGCCCATGGCCACTGTATTTCCATGTTTAACATCCCAGCTCTGTGAAGTCCTACCCCAAACCCCCAGAGTTCTCCAGTCCAGGAGAAGCCACGGTCCATCTGTGCATCTCACAGCTGTGTTCACTGGGCTCTCCCTGGTTTGAAGATTACAGCCAGCACAAAAAATGTTTCCAGGACTTTCTCTTCCTGTTTATATTCTTTCTTCTCATAGAAATGTGACAACCCCAGACCTCAGCAGTCAAAAGCCAGCGCTCCAGTTATAATGAAGAGAAGGGGAGCAGACCCAGCAGGAAAGCAGAGCAGCCTTGAAAACAGGAGTCCAGAAGTAAGATAGGGTATGGGGCAGGCAGGAGCTTACTGGGGATCTGCCTGCATGCATCTGCATTCACTGAGCTGTGAAAGCCCCTGCCTCGGGTTTGATCTGACAGTACACAGACAGGCAACAGAGGGAACCGTGCCTGGTGCTCTGGAGTAGGATAATTATAATCTAGGCTCTGCAAGTGTGGGTTAGCTTTCACTGAAATAAACTGCTCGAGTCCATGATGAATATCAACATTGTAGGCACAAGGGGCACGGCAGTAAATTGTAGTAGGATGAAATACTTACATTTAATTATGTCAAATTATATAGAATTTGAGTTTTTCTGATGCATGCTATTTAAAGTAATGCCTAAGTGCACTTCCTTGCCTGAATAAAGCAGCTTTTGTTGCAAGATGTGGGCTTGCTTTGTAGTTTATGATTTATAGCCTTCACCACATTTTGTCACTTTCTTGTTTCTTGACTGAGATGTTTCCGAACACCTCATTTCAGATAAGGGGATGCAGCTAGAGAGTCATACTGTATACAGCCTCTTAAAGATGTATGAGCAGTGTTTTGTTGTATTTTATATTCCTCCAAGATACTCGAGTATCTGAAGTACGCTCTTCACCAAAAATGTGTATACAACACATGCACACACAGACAACAGTCATTGCTCCACCAGTCTAAAGTTCATGCACTTCCTCACCAGCTGGATGGGGACAACCCCACCAATCTCCATTGCCAGTATTTATTGACCAAACCAATCAGGAGTGTATAAACAGCCCCCGACTAGCACGGCTGAGCTCACCCTTCAGCTCCACATCAGTGGCAGCCTCCAGGGTTGAGCACCGGTTTGGGACGCTGCCTCAGGAAGCATGTGCTGTGCCACCAGGCTTGGCCTGCTCCTGTCGTGGTGGAGCTGGCAAATTACAAAGCAAGGAGCCTCCATCTCAGGGACACCTAATCATTTCCACTGTGGGCAGAGGAAATGAGCGGCTGGTGAAGCCACCCACACAGTTCAACAGACCTGAAAAGAAAAGAGAGTTTATGTGCAAATGGCAGCCTGAGATATGGCTGCCCCACAGGCTTGGTAGGCAGAAAGCGAGCCTACAGCTGCACCCCAGTAAGGGCTCACAGCACATCAGCAGAGCAGATGGCATGTTGTTCAGCCTCAGTAAGCACCACATGTACCTGGTGGGGGTGGCAAGACCTGAACCACTTATTCGTATGGGAATGCACAGGGGAACATTTCTGATCTGGTGCTCCTGCCAGCATGCAGCACCCTCAGCATCCTCCCAGAGCCAGAGGGACACACTGCATGGTGGCCAGTCCTGAAAAAGCCCTGTCATCTTCTCAGCTGGTATGGTGATGGAGGGGCAAACACTGATGTTTTCCAGGAGCACAGGACAATATAGTTGTGGCTTTATTTCTCAGATGCAGCATTAGGTCTGTAAGTTCCCTGGCAGTGAAGGGAATGCTGGCAGCCATAACTCTTCCTGGAAGGAATTGTAGCAAGGCTTGCCTAGCAGATTTCACAGCATAACATCAGGGTTAATGAGAGGATTAAAGAGCTTCATAACTAACTAATAAAAGAACAAAGTCCACCTGAATTTCACCATTCCCCATAGGGGAAAAAAAGCAGATACACTGAAAGAACCTGCTTAGAAAATGGCCCCATATTTCATACCTAGATGAAGGATCGTAAGCTTTCATTATGGATATGAAAGATGTTAACAACGCAGCAGAAGGAAATTATTAAAAACCAAGGATTATTTGTCCTTAAACATAAAATTCATCAAATTCATTCAGAAAAACACTTTAAACTTTAACCTCAGGAAGACATTAATTCACAAACAGCATTATCCATTTCACTGTGTATACATACAGACACAAATACCAGTTTGCTTTTGCATTTTTTATGCTTCACTGAGATAATTTCAACCATATCAATAACGTGAACATCCTCCTCTCCTAAAACAGCAGGCTGAACACAGGCAGTCCCTGCACTGCCACAAAACAGCTTTGCAAGAGCAGAGGGAGCATCAGCCTGAGGAGAGTGAACTGGTGTGGCAACAGCAGAAACCCAGGCTAATTTTTTGCCAGGCTTCACTTAACCCACAGCACTATGGTAGCTAAGGGCTCATTTAGCAAAGTCAGCAGCGAAACTCTCAGCAATGTCACTGCTCATAGCACAAGATGAATCACAGGCTCTCTCTTAAAAGTTAATTAGATCAAGCACCATCTCCCAAAGGCTCACACTGTGCATATGACAACACCCTATCACAGCCTGAGTGGGTGTTTCACCATCTTGATGGTCCTGAGCAGTGAAGAGCCGTAAGTCACCAAAACTGCCTCTATCCTGGGGGAAGAGGAGCAAGACCGAATGCAAGGGGTGGTATGGGGTGCCAGCAGACAGGGCTATGCAGGCAGGTAACAGATGCACCCTCTGTGATGGCCAGACTGGCCCCCTCTCCAGAGGGGCCAGGGATAAGACTAGCAGCAGAAGGGAAGCCCCGGGAAGCTGGGACCACCAGTTGAGGACAGGCAGGGCTGTGATCCCACTGCAAAATGCTAGTGCCCACCTCACACCTCTTTACCCTTTCATTCTCCTCACCTAGTAGCTGCAGCAACTGCTGCTGCAATATCTGCTCCACCACCTCCCCTGGTTCAACCCCAGACCCCCACACCCAGGGGAGTCATGGGGTGGTTGTGTCATGGGGCAAAGCCAGGAAGCAAGGGACTGAGGGAGAAAGCAGGGGATTCAGGCTGTCTCTGCACTGCAAGGCAGTTTACAACGACTTGCCTTTGTTTCAGCCATCTCTGCCTCAAGCTTAACAACCACCACTGAGGAACAGCTCAATAACCTGTCTTTTGGTTTTGTTACAAGAGAGACAGAAGTCATTTTAAAAGCTTAAATGCTGTAGATGAAAAAGTAGCCAGGTTGTTGGCAAAAAGGGAAGAGGAAAAATCTGTTGCAGACATGGGGGGCATGACAAGAAAACTAATCATGGGAAAGGAGTATGAGTTATGGTTACTCTAACCTTGTTCTTAGTCCTTTTTGTTCTCTGCATATTAATATTTGAATGGCAATCAGCTCACACTTTCCTTCCCAAGCTAAATTCTGTATTGTGAATAACACACAGGATCAGTGGCTTACAACATGAGATGCGATTAAGCCACTGGAACTGCACTTCAACAAGGCTGCACTTTGTTCCTTCACTGCCTCACTGCTCTCTCAAGATGCATCTTTGAAAATTGCCGAGGTCAAGCCAGGAGGCACTGCAGCTTTATCATCACAGCAGACACAATCTTCCTGGGTTTGATGGGATAAATAATTACCAACAAACACTCTGCTGTGTGACACATTCTGCTCAAGCACCTTCCTCTTTGACTTGAAGCACTGCCCTGAACAGGCTGGGTGGTAGAGGAGAGCCTATAGCAACACATTGCAGCTGTGAGTCCTGCTGGAGGCACCTTCCCTCTGTCTCCTGCACAAACCAGCACAAAATTTTAAACATATCTGGGTTGTCTCCCTCCTGTAAAGCCTGGATTAGCAAATAAAGAGCGTGATATGACTGAGCTACCTGAGCTCACAGCAAGCTGAGCTGCTGCCCTGCAAATGCATGCAGGCTTGGAGTCACACAGTGCCTGTTGTGTCCTAGGTTGTCACTGAACAACAACCTCTTTAATGTCTCCTTTCTGCCACTGAGGCTTATCGCCAGGATGCGCTGCTCCAGACCCAGCTCACAGGGGTGAGCCAGCTCCTCCATTTGTCTCCTGTCACGGCTTATTTCCTGCTTGTCCTGTACCAAACCACTCCTGTCAGGTATCACACTGCTCTGACTCAACTGCCAGAGGGATGCACTACTGGGTCTACATGCCAGCTGCTGCCCACACTGCCATCACCTGCCTTTGCACCGTTTGCTTCTGCAGCTCTTGAATGTCATGGTCCCTATGTTACCCCCATGGTCCCGCTTGGGCAGAGGCAGGGTTTGTGGCAGCGCTTCTGCCCTCGCCCCAGGCCAAAAAAAATGGTACTTGGGCTCCTGGAATCACTCTGCAAACCCATGGTATCCTCCACTCATCCCACCCTTGGCAAGGGCTGTCTCAAGGTGGTCAGCACAGCCTAAATGGACAGGGCAGCAGAGAGGAAGAGGGTACACCAGCTTTACTATCCCTGCCGCTCATGCCAGAGCCCTGGGAAGCCAAGCAAACTGCATTGTATGCAGGGGGCTCTCGCTGACATGCAGGTGGTGCTGGCTGTGGGGACTGCTCTCCCTGACACCTCCGCATCAGCCACTGGAGCAGCCCTGCATTTCCACCATCTCCCTCGTCCCCCAGGTATCCCCCTGGGAAAGTTGTGATGAGTCCAGATTGGGCATGAGCAGCCCAAATTCATAGCAGGAGCTAACCAGAGAAGCTTTGCCTGGAGGGGGAACAATTGTGATTGTCTGTGCTGCTTTATCGCCCAGGCTAAGGAGGATACCAGAAAGAGATATGGTGGAAAGAAACCATCTGCCAGCAGCCTAGGTCACTTAGCACTGCCTGAGACCACATGGAACTGAAAGTAGCTGCGGCACAGGCATGGCAGAGCTCACAAACTGCAAGAAGAGCGCAGGCAACATAAATTCATACAATTGCTGTTTTCAGCAAGTACTCAGCTGCAAGCAAACGGAGCGCAAGTAAGCAGGAATGATTTAATTATCATAGAAAAGTAATTCATTAGATGCAGGAATCAACAGGGAGTCCTTCTCAAACACTGGTGGCACATTACTGTCAGCTGTAGAACAGTCAGCCACAGACCTTCATGAGCAAGAACAGACACTAGTTTCTACTCTTAACGCAGTTTGATTATTTTGGCTTATTTTTTTTTCCCCAAGACAGACAAAAATGGGTGGGTTTTTTTTTTTAATCCAAAAAAGGGTTTAAAAATGAACATAAAACAATTTCAAAGCAAATAACCCCAGAGCTGGTGCTGATTAAGTTTTGCACTTATAAAATGAAATTAGCTAAAAATCAAGTTAATCGGTGTTATTAATAAGGAGGCTTAGTTCTTTCTGTTAGAGGGCTGGGGATGAGTAAGGTGATGTTAAGTATGGGTTAGGCCACTGATGTTTGTAGCAGTTGAACTGAGGGGCAGATATTGTGTGCAGTTCTGGTGTCCTCAACATAAAAAGAACATGGAACTGTTGGAACAAGCCCGAAAGAGGGCCACGAGGATGATGAGGGGACTGGAGCACCTCCTGTATGAAGACAGGATGAGAGAGTTGGGGCTGTTCAGCCTGGAGAAGAGAAGGCTGCG
>JASSUY010006013.1:0-39797 GCA_032466535.1 Forpus xanthops | reverse complement strand
TTGGCCAAAGCCCCTCTCCAGGTTTCCTGCAGCCCCTTCAGGCACTGGAGCTGCTCTAAGGTCTCCCCTTCAGGAGCTTTCTCTTCCCCATGCTGCCCCAGCCCAGCTCTCAGCAGAGCTGCTCCAGCCCTCGCAGCATCTCTATGTCCTCCTCTGGACTCTCCCCAACAGCTCCATGTCCCTCTTGTGTTGCTGCCCCAGAGCTGGATCAGGACTGCAGGGGGGTGTCCCCAGAGCACATCAGAGAGGAGAATCCCCACCCTTGACCTGCTGCCCATGCTCTGGGGGTGCAGCCCAGCATACACTTGGCTTAATCCCCCACTGCAGGCAGTAAGCAGTTCCCTTTGCCTGTATCAGGACCACTCAAGCCATTAAATAGGTTAAATGTTTTCAACAAGTCTTAAATCTCTGCAGTCTCTCTAAGCCTTTGTTTGGGAAGCTCATAGCAAGGACAGCGCTATTTCTAATAGAACAAGCACAAAATCACAGCCCCACCAAAATAAAAGTGGTACAAGACACATAACGATGTCAAACAGTACCATTCTAATTTCCTATGCTGTAGAAGTCAGCCCTTTAAATGACAGTGAAATACCATGAAGAATACTATTGCAGATGTAAAACTGTGGTTTCTGTAACTTCCAATTCTGATCACATCTTCCCTTTCTCAGGCTGAAGATTAATAGAGTCACAGGAATGAGGCACTTCCCGAGATCTGTGCTATGGGAAATCGGTCAGTGTCCCCGAAACGTAACTTGGTTAAAGCAGGACAGCACAGCACCACTCTGCCCACCTCAGTGACCCTCCCTCCAAAACAGTCCCTGCACCATTACCTACCTAAGGAAGCAACACTTCAAATGGCTTTAAAAGGTTCCAGTGAGCTTTAAAAACAATTCTCTTTCATGTTGATTAAATTTTCCTTCAGAATCAACCAGCTTGTTTCAGAAATGGCACTGCCACAGAATATAACAAGTTCTCCACACTCTGTTTTTAAAGGTGCAATGAAACATCGCTCCTTTCCTTTTACATAGAATGGGAACTGTTATCTGGCATAACTATCTGTTTAAAACCACTTCCAAACATCTACAGCTGCATTTTGTCATCACATTAGTATGTGAATCCTACCCAAATCCTTAACTACACATTTTTAATGCTCAATATAATCTTTAAAAGAGTAATACAAGATGCTTGATGCTCCAGACATAGTAAGATGAGGTTGTAACCAGCCCAGCTTTGCGGACACGACGATGCAGAAGTTGCAGCAGCAGCACAGTCCATGAGCACGGTACAGGGATGGAGACAATAAAACTGGCAGAGAGGGTGTCTGTGATCTCTCTGGCTAAAGACAAAGGAGTTATTCTTTCACACAACAGCTCTGACTATAGCTCCGAAACCAACAGAAAAGAACAACTTTGGAATACTTTCTGCTCGTGACAAGTTTGTGTAGAGTGGATCACAAACTACTGCCAGAAACTACCCCAGAAGGGCATGGTCCCAATGGAGCTCTGAATGATGCAGCAATATGTGAAAATGAACACAGATCCGGCGCTAGGTTTAGGTCACTTGACAGTAGAGAATTCAATCCATCACCTGAAATCCATCTAGAAAGTGATTACAATGGCAGGATTACTATTATATGACTCTGGCATCAATTCTCTGCCAGCAGGTTCAGAAACAAAACTCATCACAGATTGTCTCTGCTGCGAACTCAGCACGCTTTAAGCACTCAGCTGATACTTCACTGTGAAGTTGAGCACTTTGCTTAATTTATGTAAGCAAAATTAAAGTAACTACAGCAAAGTAATTAAAACAGAGGAAGATAAGGAATGAATTTCAATCCTATCAGCACTACCCTTCCTCTTCATTCTTAGTTCTATTTGTTTGCATAGAGATATTCATGTTAGGCTACATGTTATTAGCCTGCCCTAAAACAGCTGCAGAAAACTGAGGCAGCAATTAGATTAATGTCTAATGTTGAAGAGTAATTTACTATGCTCCACGCTGCCATCCAAGTGCTGTTCAGTTCCCTCTGAACGTGCACTTGCTACCTTCTTACAGTATACAGTGAAACTATGGCCATAAATCCATGTGAGTATGTACAAAGCAAGGCAATCCATTTGCTAGGAAAAGGGAACTGGTGTAAAATCCTGTACTGAAGTTTGCAATCAACCTACTCCCCGACTCCCACAGATCTTAACACAGATGTGCATGCTCAACACGGTCAATTCAGAACAACCGGAACAGAAATAGTCGTGAACATTTCCCAACTTCTGAATACTGAGCTAATAATTACGTATGTAGAAATCCACTAAAAAGCTGCTGTAAAGAAGCTGCTTGGAGCAAAATGTGACCGACAGAATCTTTACTATCAGGATGCATAGAGAAATGATGCCACCAGGCATTCCAGTTCAACCTCAGGTTTGCCTGCCTCGCAGATAAAAGAAATTTATCTGTAGTATTCAGCTAATATTCATCTGAATCAAATACACTGATACATTCCTTACACCTCCTGGAAATACTCAGTCCTAGCAGTGCACTAACTCAGTGTTCTCCTCTTCCCCACTACCCCAAATAGACAGTGCTGAGATAAATGTTTATTAAAATCATAGAATAGTCAGGGTTGGAAAGGACCTTAACATCATCCAGTTCCAACAGCCCTGCCATGGGCAGGGACGCTACATACGAGACCATGTCACTCAACACTGTTCAATCTGGCCTTGAACACTGCCAGGGATGGAGCATTCACACCTTCCTTAGGCAAGCCATTGCAGCGTCTCTCCACCCTCACAGTAAAGAGCTGCTTCTTCAGATCTGATCTGAACTCACATTTCTTTGAATATTAAAGTAATTATTTTTACCCAAGCTGTAATGAAAGAGCAATACAGGTGTACTCAAGGAGAAAAAGGAGCTGCACACACACACACCTCTGGACAAGCAGTCACAGTAAGCTCAATTACCTCTCTATTCAAAAGGATGGTGACTGTCGTTTGTGCTAGCACAGGTATAGATGACTCAAAATCCTGTTTGACTTTTAAATCACTCAATCAAGTCAGTCTTCAGCTCCAGATAAGGTTTGTTATCTCTAACCTCTTCATTATGAAATTGGTAGCCTTCTTCAAACAGCCTTGTCAAAATCCATTATTATCAAGTTCGCCCTCTTCCTACCAGCCCATCTGCATACTTATTTACATGCAATTAGCTATTCAGGAAGCGCATATACAAATTCAGAAACATCTTGTTGCTGTTCTGTTGCTCAGATTCATCTTCACTAATTGAGTTCTCCACCAATCATTTATTTTCACATCCTCCTTCAGCCTCAGAATTCACAAGGCAGTTTTGAGAAACAATAAAGATGGAAATTGTCATCCTGGGAGAAGATCTGCTGTCAGCACACTAAAAGCCACAGAGCAGAGGTCAGAGCTCCCAGAAAAAGATCCCTTTGGAAAAGGGATGTTATCCAAGCATCTTCTGGGGAGCCCATGGTAGTTGCAGCTAATGGTATAAAGGACAACCAGCACGGATCAGCTCAGCTCAAAGCTGTTCTGCAACATCATGCTGTGTGCAGCAGACACGCTGCTCAAGGCCTCTAAGTGCTGGATGCCAGCAAGGGCTGGTGCCTCTCTGCAACAATGACTTCCCATACACTTCCTGCTTGTCTCGAGACCATGCAGAAACACTTTATCATGACTGGTTTTGGCTGGGTTTTAATGATTTCAAAAGCTTACAGCAACCTTTCCCATCAAGGGAAGAGAGAAGGGGGGAGAAGTGCTTGTGTGGGGGATCATTTTGTCAAATCCTTCCCATTCCTACTGAAAAGCATCCTAAAATTCACCAAAGCCTGGAAGGGTGGGGACTTCATTGCATACAAAAGGTTCCATTTCAGAACATACCATCACATATGAACAGAAAAGCCATCAGTGGTGCTTGGGAACCAGATACTACCCAAGCCTTTGCAGAATGCCAGCACACAGCTCACACTACACTCGAGGGACAAGAGATCAATTTCTGGCCCTGCTACTCAAACTGAACAATGCTGCAAAGATAAAACAACAGCAGGATGAGAAGGGGGAGGGAGGAGGAAGAGGAAGAGCACAAATAAAGGACGGAAAAACAACCTGATGCTCCTGTAATGAGTAATATGCAAAAGCTCACCATCTGATATCTATACCAGAGGTAAATGCAAGGCCAGTAGCAAAACAAACAGAAGACACTTTGAAACCTCCCCAGTTCCCTCGCTGGCTTTGTTACAGCACTGCCGGAGCACAGCAGTTTTACCTACAGTATTTCTAGACCTTACTTAACAAAACCCTGATATAATACACACAAATAAAGGCAACTTCCTCAAGGAAAACCCTGAACTCACAGACGTATAAACTAACACAATACAGAACCTGGAGACTTCTTCCTCTAAAAAGCAACCAACTGTAACTATCAAATGTTTCAATCACAACAGGCCCATCAAACATGGAAACAGTCATTTGTATTCTAAATGCTTATTTGGAGACAGATAATAAAAATCAGCTTTACAAAGCATTTATACTTCCAATAATCATTTCCTATTTGTGTTTTATCAATAAAAAAAAATCAGATCCACTCCCATCAGCAAATGATGCAAGAGCCCTGACTCCAAGAAATAACATGAAGGAACGTATACTCAGTCTTTTGCCAGACAGCACTTGACAAACAGAGCTCTTTCTAGTGGTATTTTAATGATGCGTTACAGTGCATCTTAAAAACACACCAAAAACCCTCCTCCAGAACAACTATATAGTTCCTATGAATGATTTGAAATCATTCCAGACCAAGACTGAACACAGGCACTCCAGAAAACATGGACACCATGTTATTTGCCTTAATGTACACAAGCACATACTACATCAAACTAAAAGCTCTTTGTCCCCAAGCACAATGAAGAAGTGTGCAAGTTTATTTTATACATAACATTATATACATGTTACTACAGGCTTTGTTTTTAAACTCCTGGAGCATGGTCTAGGCCGTAGTCTGTTTATTCCATAGACTAAACTGGTGGAGCCAGACCCTGCCACAGAATTACAACAGGCTCCAGAATTTATCCTCCTTGTTCATGAAATATGGCATATTCTGTGGATTACTTTGATCAATGCCTAATATTGGTAAATCAGAGCTTTAGCATTTATAAGAATGTTTACGTCTCAAAGCAGCCAAATGAGGTGCCATAAACCGGTTCATTAGGAAGATGAAAATTGGACACAAGTAAAATTCCCTTCCAGTGCCTAAAGGAGCTACAGCAAACATGGAGAGGGGCTTTGGACAAGGGCCTGAGGGGACAAGACAAGGGGAATGGCTTTAACTGCCAGAGGGGAGACTGAGATGAGCTCTGAGGCAGAAGCTGTTCCCTGTGAGGGTGCTGAGGCGCTGGCACAGGGTACCCAGAGAAGCTGTGGCTGCCCCATCCCTGCAGTGTTCAAGGCCAGGTTGGACACAGGGGCTTGGACCAACCTGCTCTGGTGGAAGGCGTCCTTGACCACGGTAGGGGTTGGAGCTGGAGGAGCTTTAAGGTCCCTTGAACCCAAACCAGTCTGGGACTGATCAAATCCCAGCTCAGTTGGTTTATGTTGGTATCACTACACAAGAAAGGTTTTCAGAAAATCTGTGCCATTTGGAAGTTTAGCCCAGGTTTGGAAAATCCCACCAACAAAACCACCCTTGACAATCAGGAAACAAGTACTCTGTGGCAGCCTTAGCTTTGTCAGCCATAGTTTCAAGAAGATGTGGTGGGGTTTTTTCCTTACAGAGAGCTCAGCAGTCACTATATACAACCTACATGAAACCAAACTGATCTTCTTCTCCAGTAGAAATGCCTAGGAGAAATGTTTATTAAAAAACATTACTTTACGTGTTGCACCAAAGTTCTAAAATAGGACAACATATAAGAAACACGATTCGATCCAAAGGAACTGCAAAAATCAGACGTTCTTTCTAATGACAGTTAATGACAATGCACATCTATTGTCAAAAGGAAATACATATACATGTGTTTTCTCATGACTTTTTACGCACTTCAACTAAAAGCCATTAGTTCTGCTCCTAATGCAGTGACCCAGAGAATCAACATGGAAACTGTCCTCACCAAACTGACCCCTACGCACTGCTCCAGCTTATTTTTAATCCCATCCTGCAGTTCACACCAAACCCAGCCATGCAGCATCCTTTCTTATGCAGAACATTAATATCTAGTCCTGAAAAACTTATCTTGAAATCACTCAGCCAACAACTTGTCAGGCTTTCTGCCTTTTATTTTTAATCCTGCCTATCCACAAAGAGCCTGAAATGAGAATATGGAAGAGTGGGACTGCTGCCAGCAGACTTCCTGCGCTCCAAGCTCAGAGCATATGTTTAAGCTCTTAATACAATACAGAGAGACAAGTTCTTGAATGTAAGCAGTCAGGACCAGCTTCTCACACAAGTTCAGCACAAGTGTCTAGACTATGAGCAAACTGCCACCAGATATAAATCTGGGGATTTATAGTACAGACGTTTGACAAGTATAGATTTAACTGCCCGAATTCCAGCACTGCCGGTTTTGGTAAGTGCTCGATGCATCAGCTGCAAGAACACAGGTGGCAGCATGTGACGTGTGAGAAGGGTAAATCCCTCACATATGCCGGAGTCAGCCCAGCGCGTCCATAGCTAAACGGGTAACAGTTAACACAAGATTACTCTGCATATACTATTACTCTTTAACTGAAGCTTTAACTGCCAGAGGGGAGGCTGAGATGAGCTCTTGGACAGAAGCTCTTCCCTGTGAGGGTGCTGAGGCGCTGGCACAGGGTGCCCAGAGAAGCTGTGGCTGCCCCATCCCTGGCAGTGTCCAAGGCCAGGTTGGACATAGGGGCTTGGAGCAACTGCTCTGGTGGAAGTGTCCCTGCCTGTGGCAGAGGTTGGAGCTGGAGGAGCTTTAAGTCCTTTCCAACCCAACCCAAACCAGTCTGGGATTCCGTGATTCAATGAAAACAAACACAAACCATTCATGTAAAACACAGCACTGTAAAGACAGACTCATCACTTCAAAGATCTTACTGATTCCTGCTAATGATAAACAGCTAATCTTTTGCTATATGATACAACCTTTCTCTATAGATGGTTTTATTCAAAGTTGGAGAGATTTTTCATTTCCCTCCAACATAAAGATGCATAATCTGCATCTATGATCTTCATGCCAGAGTGAAAAACCTGGACTACACACACAAGCATCGCAAACGCAGAGTGGCAAACACAGTCTGCAGTGGTACCTCAGCTGCTTTTCTGCCTGTAAACCTGTCTGTCTGCGAGGACAAATGCAACCTGTCCTGGGTTCAGCAGCAGCAGTCATCTTTCTCCTTCTCAGTAGCTGGTGCAGTGCTGTGGTTTTGACTTTCAGCCTGGGAACAGTGCTGATAACACCAATGGTTTCAGTGGCTGCTCAGTAACATGTTGTCTGACCAAGGACTTTCTGAGCCTCGTGCTCTGCCAGGGAGCAGGGGAAGCCGGGAGGAAGCAGACACAGGACACCAGAGACAAAAATGACCAAAGAGGTATTCCATACCACAGCACGTCATGCCCATTATATCAACTGAAGGCAGTTACCCATAACGGTTAGATCACTGCTGGGGTCAGGCTGCGTACCAGTTGGTGGGTGGTGAGGGGTTGTATTCTCTTCCCTTGTTATTTCCCTTGTCATTATTACTGGTGGCAGCAGCAGTGGTTTGTGTTATACCTTGGTTACTGAAATGCTCTTATCTCAACCAGTAGGAATTACATTCTTTTGATTCTCCTCCCCATCCCTCCAGGAGCGGAGGGAGGATTGGGGGAGAGTGAGGGAGTGGCTGCGTGGTTCTGGGTCACCAGTTGGGCTTAAATCGCAACACAACTCAAGAGTTTGAAGTTAATCATAAGAGAACACAAGGTATAGAGTTACATCAGGGATGTAAAAATGCTATCATGGATTGGGCTTACATGAATGCAGATATTTCTTACAAAAAAAGCAGATGAGACAACTATTTCAAATGCAGTGCCTTCATATCTATCCAAATTACAATTTATCTGACTTAAACTGTATTCCTTAGTAGAAATATCCTGGCAAACAGATTAAACTCAGAGGCTCACTAAATAACTTTAATTCACTTTACGATTTGCACATTTACTGAATCCCAGACTGGTTTGGGTTGGAAGGGACCTTAAAGCTCCTCCAACTCTAATCCCTGCCATGGGCATGGATATCTTCCACTAGAGCAGCTTGCTCCAAGCCCTGTCCAACCTGGCCTTGAGCAGTGCCAGGGATGGAGCAGTCACAACTTCCTTGGGTAACATCAGTGTTGTCACCAACTGCAATGCTGATTGCCATTCCTGAAGAGCAAAACTACAACCACTCAATATGGAAAACACAGTGCAAGGACTATGAATGCATTCAGTTGACTTAGACTGGATTTGTTAGATAGTCTTATGAATCTTACAAGAGGCAGGAGGGGTCAGAAAGTCCACAGGTAAGAGCCTGATGTAAAGCTGCTCCACTTTATGAGGACCCTGCAGCTACAGCTATGCAAGTGCATGAGAAAACAAGATATTGGCAAAGGCCCCTAGCAGAAAGAGTGCATGATAACAAGAGAGTGACTAAATCTCCTACCCACGTAACTTAAGGACAACAAAATCCCTCTTTGAAAACGTGTCTGTGTCCATGGAGGAGCTCTATCCAGATTGATACAAGGTATTTTCAGGGTCAAGCAAGTCTGCAGTAAGAACCCTGCTCTGAAAAGTCACAAGTTCACAATTCCCTGTGGATATCCTTTGCTCTGGGCGCTAGCACACACTGAGGTACTTTAGTTTTCATTGTGAATGTCCTGCACAGCTTTGCTCTGTTCCTATTTCTCTGTATTTATACTACTGTCCATTTTTATCATTCAGAATAAACTCCTGAGAAACTAATTTCTTCCTATTTTAAGTTTACAATTCCTCAAGATACTTTTGAACCCAATTTATTCTTCCTACCCTGCAACCACTCGAGAGCTGCTGTCACCCACAGGTTTTACTAGTACACTCCCAATTCCATCATGCAGGTTACTAAGCAACTTGCCAACCAGCTTTGCGCCCGCTTTACAGCAGTTCTGATCACACCACATTTAACTTTCCAGTCAGAAGTATCTTAGGGCCCCACATCAGAAGTGCTTCCAAAAGCAAAATAGGGAAATTCTCACTTAGTTGCAATGTTTTCTAGTTGTTTTGCAGCAGGTAGCAGCAATTGGTTCAATAGTACTCAGTCATCTTGACTAGTTTTGAACAAATCAGACAAGGCAAAGGACTGAGATCTTTCAACTCCTGTTCAGCCAAGCTGAAATCAAATCAATAGATCACTCCATTATTCACTCTTTTAAAGTAAATCCTCAGTTTCAACCTGGCATGTATGGAGTTGAGGCTTCCATAATACCACAGAAAGCCAACTCTTCCTAGCTCCTAGAAGGTGGTCTAGCAGGCATCACAGCCCATACTGCCCTGACTTCCTCCCCTCACACTTGCGTTCACATGCCAGCACCAAAAACCTCAGCACAGACCCCCAGCACTGAAAATACTTCTCAAGTTGGCAAAAATAAATACTTGCATCTCTTTCTCATCTCTTTCTCATTGGAAACGTACACTGATTTAGAAGTACACCATTTGGCCTGTGATCACAACTTGTAACTGGCAAGAACTCCCACTGTTATTACTTTTTGGGATCACTACTACCCACATGGTGCCAGATGGTGTATTGCACCTCTGCTGAGGAGGTGTAGGAGCACTGCCTGCTGTCAGCATGGCCTTCTCTTTACTTTATTCAAATTGAGACACAGATAATATTACCACTCTGAAGGGAAAGCGGGTGGGCACACATAGCTCCATTACAGCTGAGGCCTTCAAAGAACAATATACCTTTCTTTAATGAAGCCTGCTACATTAAATCCTCACTCCTGAAGAGAAAAAAATGCAAGGGATGTCTTAACACATGCCCAAGCATTAACCAAAGGTTGGTGCCAATGGAAAGCTGCTCATAAAGGTTTCAAGCAAATAGTAATGTTGGAAGTATAAAGCTGAGTATCTCATAACTGTGTGAAAGAGCACAAAAGTGAGTTGGGGTCCTTAAATCTTACACTTAAAATTAAACAGGAAAGAATTAATTAGGAGGGAAAAAAGTATTAAATTAGTAAATGGGAGATTTCTGCCTTCATAAATAAATATCTATTAAACCAAGATTATTTAGACATGCAAAAGCTGCTAGAAAAGGTAATAAGCATTAGATCCTAACATGAGGGCAGAAAGTAACAGATTACTTCAGCATCTAACAACAGATCCACGTTCTGTTACTGTCTTGTATCAAGATACAGCTGTGATAAACAGAGTAACTGCCCAAACCACATTATTTTTAAGGATATTTGCAAAATGAAGTCACATGAAGAATAAGGCGGCCTGCAAGCACAGGACAAGCCAGCAAAGTCCACAAACACTTAGGTGGATCATACAAATCACTATATCCACTTACATCTGCACCCCTCCACAGGCTCAGGTTAACAACTCTCCTACATTTCAACACACATACTTCTGTTTGGCTCTCTTCTCCTACCATAATGTATTTCTGAAACCTATCCTCAAGCCACTTACTTTGGTTTTCCCTCTCTCAGACCCCTTCCACAGTCTATTCCATGAGATCTCTGTGATCCTGCCCCTCTGCTCTCGTGAGACCTCACTTGGAGAACTGTGTGCAGTTCTGGTGTCCTCAACATCAAAAGGACATGGAAGTGTTAGAACAAGTCCAGAGGAGACCACAAGGATGATCAGGGGACTAGAGCACCTCCTATATGGAGATAGGATGAGAAAGTTGGGGCTGTTCAGCCTGGAGAAGAGAAGGCTGCGTGGAGACCCCATAGCAGCCTTCCAGTGCCTGAAGGGGGCTACAGGGATGTTGGGGAGGGACTCTTCATTAGGGACTATAGTGACAGGACAAGGGGTAACGGGTTCAAACTTAAACAGGGGAAGTTTAGACTGCATATGAGGAAGACATTCTTTACTGTGAGGGTGCTGAGGCACTGCAATGGGTTGCCCAGGGAAGTTGTGAATGCTCCATCGCTTGCAGTGTTCAAGGCCAGGTTGGACAGAGCCTTGGGTGGCATGGTTTAGCGGGAGGTGTCCCTGCCCATGGCAGGGGGTTGGAACTGGATGATCGTAAGGTCCTTTCCAACCCTATTCCATGACTCTATCTCTGAAGGACAGAAGGTTGTTTACCTGTTTGTCCATTAATCTCCTCTTTCCTGAGGACTTTCTCTGCAGCATTTCCAAGAACTCCCCTTCCTAAGCCGATCCCAATTATCCACTCAGTGACTGATCTCTTACGGCCAGATACACACTGAGAAGAGACTCATGGCATGGAACTAAAACCCTGCACAGTGTTAAGGGAGCCTACAGGAAGAGGAGTGGACACAGAGCGTGTAGACCTGAAAGGACGTAACTATTTTGATCACCTTCACGTTACAAGCACTGCGCTGCCATGCCCCTACAGACTCCCTACGTACCACTGACCTACACAATGTGTACTCGCCTATTGACATCTCTCAGCATTAAAAAACATACCTCATTTCTACAAACATGCTGTGTACCTTTATCTTCCACTTACTAGGCATCTACAAAACACTATGTGTAACATTAACAGCACCTTGTTATCAAAAACAGTTTCTCAATGAGAATAATCCCACAGGGCAAAATGGGATGCAAGGCAAAAGGGAAAATCACCTGTTATTAGAGAAGTAAAAAAAAAGGAACAGGACCAGAAATACACACCCGCTTCTCTGTTCACTGCACTGTTGTTGTATATTATCTCTTTACTTTCTAGTAATACTTCTTCATTTAGAATACTAACTATGGGATCACAACCCATGAAGAGAATCATAGAAACAACCAGGTTGGAAAAGACCTCTAAGATGACCAAGTTCAACTGTTCCCCAGAACTGTCAAGGCCACCACTAAACCATGTCACTGAGGACCTGGCCTACATGGTTTCTGAACGCTTCCAGGGACGGAGATTCCAGCACTGCCTTGGTTGTTACTAAAACATCTTGCTTTTTGAGTGGGAAAAAACTACTCCGAAGGCATCTCATATCTTCTTTTCAGCTTCTAAGCACTTGGATTGGACAAGCAGCTTCCTAAAGCTCCTTCTAGATTCAAAGAGCCGCAGTAAACATCCAGTAGCAGTACAGAAAACATTCAGAAAGCACAGGGATCGCTCTCACTCAGTTGCTTTGTAGTCATATTATGAAGGGAAATGCAAGACACAAAGTCTGACAAGTTCTTTACCATTAAGGACTCATCCTTCAGTCTGCATCCTGATCATTTTTGCAACTACAGATTAGGAATTCCCACGTCCACATGTATCACCCTAATGTGACCACAGAACTCTGCCTACGTAAGTAAATCTCTTCAATCAACTATTTCATTGGAAATAGTAATACTTCACAAAGCCAGACAGAAGCAGCCCATTGAAAAGGCTAAGCCTGACATAAGAGCCCATAAATACAGCTTGACAGTATTTAAACCAAGGGTTAAAACACTGGCCACAGGATCTAGCTCAATGAGCTTAATACTCCTCTGCTCAAGGGTGGAAAATACACCTGCAAGGAACGTCAGAGACCATCACAATGCCTGGGAGTAAGCAGAAGAGACCATCCATGTCTCCAGGTTAAGGACACTTTCAAGTGTTAACAGTTAATGATTTATAGCAATGGGAATCAAAACACAACTGCTTTCTGGAACCACAAATACATAAATATTCATACTCCCATTCTGAAGAGAATTCATTTTACACTTTCATTTTGAGGTGTTTCATATGCACTGACGGTTTCTTTCTCACATGCATTCATCAAGGTCCTCATTCAAACTAAGAAGAAAACACAAACTCTTCAGCCAGCCCGCTGAAAAGAACACATAAAAAAAGGGGGAATCATTCACACACATCCACAAGCCTCACTCCTTAAGGCAGTTGAAAGATACAAATCACAGCAATGGTGTTTCCTAGTGAAAACAAAGCATTTTACTTCAATAATAGGAATACAGACAAATAGCAGCAATCTGACACTGTATTATTCTACCTGCCCTGGCAATCATACAGACATGAAGGGAAAATGAAACAAGCACCCAAAATATGCAAGAGTAACTAAGCAAACAGGAAGATCCCCTATCATAAAATACAAATTAACCATTTCTCACCCTAATTACTAGCAAATTCCCAGTGTGACTTGTATTGTAAATAAGAATCCACATATCCAAAATACTTTCTTCATTAATGAGATCAGTACAAATCTCAAATTTGAGATCTCTGCAATTCAACCGTAATTAGCAATTAAAGCTGATGTAAGTGAAATGAGCCTATAGAATATTCACCAGCAGAGTGAGGGACTCAGCATAAAGCCACAGATTTACCCTATTCACTTGGGAATTTTACCTCGACTTCTATGCCAAGCTATTCCATGTATCTTAATATCCCTTGTAGATCAGGGCAGAAGATGCAGTTCAACTATTCAGCTGAACTTCATGAGCGATGCATTTCTATGAGCTCCAGGTTTTAAGTAAGACACAACGGAAATGGAATCTCTGAAAACCAAATCCTCTGTTTCAACTACTAAACCAGAAGATACAGAAAACAGGATATAAAGACAAGTAACTCATCACAACAACCACATCTCTGCTGTCATACATGCAAAGTACTCTAAAAGAAACGATCACAAGCTTCCAGATTGAAAAACCTGAAGAAAGAAAAAGGAAGGAAGCTCGTCTCCATCTTCCCAAGTGCTGGAAAGGACTGGATAATGGAAGATACACATTTGCTATTTGCATACACTTACAGCTCAACCCAGGAACAAACACAGCTTTGAGCTTCCCCTGCTTTGATCGGCATAAGGAGGTCAGGAACACTAATCAGATGATTTCTCAAGAAGTTGTGTGAAACGGGCCAACATGAATGGAACTGCTTGTGGTGCAAGAAAGGACAATTCATACATCCCAGATGGCCACCTGGGACACACACCACTCTATTCCCTCTCATGAAATACAAGTGAACAACTAACGAGCAGTAAGTTGCTCCAAGACTTCAAAATCACAAGTATGAAAGATCTTTAAGAACAAATCCCCAGCAAAAGAGAAAAATTCACAGCAACTCCAGCCCTCATAGCACTGAGCTATCCGTCTGCTCTGGAAGATACTCCTCCAGTCACCAATATGTTCTTTTCATAAAGGACAAATAACAACCAAATACTGGTCACAGCCGAAATGTCAACATGCCCGATTCATCACTCTCTTCATCAGTTATGCCAGATGAAGAGAGAATACCACTCTCACAGATTACTTCCCTCCCCATTAGCTCATACAACATCATTCCTCATCAGCACAAGGGCCCCAGCTCAAGAAGGCAGCAGCATGTGGAGACTTGCCTGCATCGGAATAGTAACATGAACTCACCAGGATTCTTCATGTTCCTCAAGTATCTACATGTGCCTTTGCCAAGTTGGTTCTTAAGGATTACTACTTCAGGTTACTTGTTTGGTAAAGCTAAATAATTCTCAGCTTTACAAAGCAACAGGGCTGGTGGGAGGAAAAAGGGAAAAAGAAAAAAGCCACTTTTCACATTTGAAATTCCAAACCGGCAGCATTTTTAGCAAATAAGCCTTTCCCTCAGAGCAAGAAAGGCTTTACCAAGAAAATTATAAACGTGACTGAGGAAGCAAAACTTAGACCAAAGGTTTGCTTTATACAGAATACATACAAACCCAGCTATTACTATGGCACTTTTTAGATACCATGAATAAATGATGCTTCCTTTGAAACCAAACAATCATGCAACGTGACACAAAACCAACAAGAGTACACCTTTTCTTGTATCATTACTAATTCATGTTCTCTTTATTTTTCAAGATGGAGTTTCTCACACCACAATATAAAACCATTTATTTGACACTGTTTGGAAAGACAGGTAATAAAGGCTGCCCAGAAAGAAATCAACTCTACCCATAAAGTCAAGATTTCTCTTCCTGAAGACCTGAAACACCACAGTTCCTTACTCCAGCACCAAACCATGCAGCATTGCAGTTCAAATTCCAGTAAAGTAACTCCTGCTCTCCCATCTGAACCCCACAGCCAATTCCACCCTAGGACAACAAGCTGAATTCCAGCCCAATTTGCCCATGATCTTCCTCAGGAAACTAGATCCTTTCATCACAGGCCACTTCAGTCGAACATAAGGCAGCTTCATGAGGGGGAATTTTAAGACTGAGCTCTAAACTCCCAGTTTCTCCCTTCTTCATACAAATACACAACACAAGCCACTACCTTCTGTAATTAACATGAAGTTTGTATTTCAAGTAATTACTTTCTAAATGAACACAAAACTAACAACTGCATTTTAGCTCCATAAAATAATGGGACTGGAATAATTCTTAGTAACACAACCAGAATTTGTTCTGTAAAGCTCATAAAACCCAGCTGGCAATTAACCAGAGATGGATGATTTGCTCCACTCCACCGCTGCAAATATTTGCAGATGCAGTGAGCTTTAAACACCAATTTATCTCCAGTGAATGCAACAGGCATTCAACAGGCACCTCTCTACCTTCAAGTTAAAATGAACACAAAATCATAGAATCAGTCTGGTTGGAAAAGACCTTTAAGCTCATCGAGTCCAACCATTCCCCAGCACTGCCAAGGCCACCAATAAACCATGTCACTGAGGGTCTCATCTATATGGTTTGGGAACACTTCAGGGACGGTGACTCCAGCACTGCCCTGGGCAGCCTGTTCCAATGCCTGAGCGCTCTCTGGATACTAGGAACAATTTCTTCCCCAATCTAAACCTCCCCTGGTGCAGCTTGAAGCTATTAACTCCTGTTCTTCCAAGAGGAAGACTTTAAATTCCAAGCATCAGAAACAACCTGTGGGCTCAGGTCTGTCTGATTGACAACTATGGTAATCTCCCATGGACCTTGCCAGGAACATCACCAGGTCCTGTACCACCACACAGCTATTACATGTTCAACTGATGCTGAAAAGCGCTCCTGGAGGTTGGTACAGATTTATTATATTGGAAGCAAAGTGCACGACAACCTAAAATTACCAACCACAAGGATTAAACCAGCAGTAGAAGACCATGAGGATTCTTTGTACAGCACTAAAACAGAACATTGACTCGCTGCACATCAAAAGGTACCATTTTAAGGCTTCATGCAAGTACTCCATCCATGAGTTCACAACTGACATCAGCCAAAGATCTCCAGGCTGCCATGACAGATCCTGCCACTCTGTTCTATTCCTACATCCTCCTCCTATCACCCGCATGTTCAACAGGGCAAGCTCCGTTTACTGATCCAGCTAGAAACTCTGCAAAACCAGCTTTCACTCAGCCAACAACACTCAACATTTCACTTGATACAAGAGAGAGGGCTCCAACACCATGAGGGTAGCAAGGGAAGGACATCACTGACTTTGCACCAATTCTTTAAAGCAGCTTAACCTCAAGAAACTATCCTCAGAGCCATTTGCTTGTCTGGATGTCAACAGCAACCATCTTGCCATATCATTCTGCTCTGAAGAAAATACACACTCAAGAACTAATGGGAAAGGATCAATGTGTATACTCACAGCTTTACACATCAAAAAGACACAAAAATGGGATTTCTTGACTTCATTTTTAAAGCAAAAGATTTTGGTTTAATATTTCACAACACAACTGCAGGTGCTACAGCGTCTCAGCTCATTGCCAGTCTCACCACCTCTAGAAAAGATAATCTTAGCTAAAACATAAGGCAGAACATAATCATTCCTTAATGAAAAAAAAAAAACATGCACAAATTTAGAAAGATGGAAGTTATTTTGCTCTTTTTATGTACCAAGGGGTTGGTTTAGACTTTCCCAGCTGCTTTTTTACTGTTTTCCTTTTGCTACCTAAGAAAGGTAAGTTATACCATTACCAGTTTTAACAAGCATCCTGAAATTGATACAGAATCTTACATTTTATTTAATGGAACTTGAATGTGTCATAGGCAAGCCAAAGAAGCCCTTGCAGATAGGAAAAAAGAAATCTATATATATTCTGGAAATACATACATAAGCCAAAACTTGCAGAACTCAGTGTACTCGCTCTGTACACTGAGTTCTGTTTTATGCAGATCTGCAGAGCTCTCTGCCTAAGCACTATTACCTTTTTTTCCCCCACAACAGATTGTTCACAAAGCCATAAAATGGGATTTTGATCATGGTAAATTGCAATATACGGCATTGCCATAACTCAACTGCGCACTCATCACCCATTTGTAGCTGAATGTATCTTTTACACAAATATCCATGGCCTAGGGTGTCTCCCACCACTCCAGCAAGAAAGCCTCACGTGACTGTCACTAGCAAATTTCCTTCAGCATGCTCACACCAAAAGGCACTTATTTCTCCAGCTGCTTTTCCTTTTTCCATTTTAACTCCCACCTTAGGAACGGATGTTTTCAGTTGCAGGTTTGCTAGTTAAGTTTTGAGGATTAAATAAGAAAACCAGACAACACCCAACCTTTAGTACTTGAAGACAGCATCCAAGCTCCAACCTGAGCCATGCTGCAAGCAGGGTTTCATGGCTGTGGTGTTCTCTCTGGCTGTATTTCTTCTTCTCTCAATTCCACATCAATTTGCCTCATTCAGTACACTGTAGCCATGCTATATTCCCCAACAGCACTA
Organism: Forpus xanthops; assembly: GCA_032466535.1. NCBI lineage: Eukaryota > Metazoa > Chordata > Aves > Psittaciformes > Psittacidae > Forpus > Forpus xanthops. The sequence continues at coordinate 22,058 of JASSUY010006013.1, read as the reverse complement.
ACTATTGAAGCTCTCCAGATATTTCATATGCCGTTTCCCTATTATTTCGCTATAATAGCTGTACAAAAGCCTAAAACCCACATGGATGCATCACTCCCTAGAGCAGCTTACTGCCCAACATCTGCTCCTGAACTTCCCAATGCAAACAAGGATGAGAACCCCTCTGTTCTCTGCAAAACACACAACTGAGCGGCTGTCTGCCTCATCATCTCTCATTTCTCTTTTACATTTTAGCCCCCAACAACCAACCCACGCCTGTAACAGAAAGACACCGTGTGTCATTAGACTCCACGCTCCTTACTCACCATTTGGGAGGAACGAGAGGGAGAACGTTTAACCCTTGTTTGCCTGCAGCGCGGGGTGGGTTTGGCCTCACGTGTGCGTTACCTGCAGCACAGCTCCGTAAATACGGGGCCATTCTACAGCCCCTCGCAGCCCGTAAAGGGCCGGAATCCTGCAGCACGAACCGTTCACCACTTACCTTGCGCTGCCCGCTAAAAATAAGGGATTTCTAATGGAAAAGACAGCATTTTGGGACCTCTACCTGCACCCCCCCGGGAATGAACGAAGAACGAGCACCCAACGCCCTCCGGGCCCCCGCCCGTGTGCGGCACCGCACTGGGGAAAGGGGGGGAGCAGGGGCGTGGCGGGGGGTGTCGCGATTCCCTTCCCCGACATATCGCCGGGCGTCGCCACCTCACGACCCCATCCCTCCCCCCCCACCATCTGTCGCCGCAGAGGGGCGGCGGGGAGACGCAGGCAGCACCCGGACCCGCGCGGCCTCTGGCCCTTACCTGTCGCGACAGAGGCTCCCGCGGCCCCTCAGCCGCAGCGCGCGGGGCGCTTCCCTCTCACATCGCCGACGGAGAGGGGCGGGGAACGGCGGCGGTGCTCGGTGGGGCGGGGGAGCGGCCGGTCTCACCCCCCCACAACGGCGCCGGCCGCGCTGCTCCCCTTTCCACCGCCCAACTACCTCAGCACGTCCGTCCCTCCCTCCGTGCCCGCCCGGTGCGGCCTGCCCCGGGCCCACAGTGCCTCAGCCCCCGTTCGCCTCACGGACCGCGCCGCCGCCGCCGCCGCCTCACGGAGGGAGGAGAGCGGACGGGGCGGGAAGGAGGAGGAGGGGAAGCGGACGGGCGGGAGCGCGCGCGGCCCCAGGCGCGCTCCTTCCCTCCCTCAGACCGCGCGCGGAGGTGAGGGGCGGAGCTCATTGATTATTCATGAGCGCGTGTGGGCGTGGTTATGCAAATCAGGAGCCCCTCTGCGCTGCCGGCGGGGGGGAGCATGGCCGCTCCGTGACCGCCGCCTCCATGAACCCCGGTGAGGAACGAACCGGAGGAGCCTCACCGGAGGGCCGCGGGGAGGGAGAAAGCGGGGTCCGGTTGTGAGGGGGCTGTGGCACCGACTCCCGTGAGGGCCGTGCGCTGAGGGAGCCGCCCCGGGAGGGAGAGCGGCGGCGGCGCGGCCCCCGCTGTGAGGGACGGACGGCTGCGGGCGATCGGTGCGGTGGGGAGCGGGAGGGAGCGGCTCCGGCAGGGCCGAGGCGTTAGCACCGACTCCAGGGTCTGCAGGTACCGCTCGGAGAGGGCCCGGGCTGAGAGAGGGATGTTGTGGCGGTGAGATGTGATGGGAACGCGGTCGTCGGCCACGATCCCTCCCGTGCGGGCGCGTCTCTGCCGTGATAACATCCCCCTGCCTTTAATGTCTGCTTTGTTCAAAGCAGATAGAATGGTTCAGGTTGAAGGGACCTGAAAGCTCCTCCAGCTCCAACCCCTGCCATGGGCAGGGACACCTTCCACCGGAGCAGTTGCTCCAAGCCCCTGTGTCCAACGTGGCCTTGAACACTGCAGGGATGGGGCAGCCACAGCTTCTCTGGGCACCCTGTGCCAGCGCTCAGCACCCTCACAGGGAACAGCTTCTGCCTTCTCTCCAACCTGAACTTCCCATTTCAGATTGAGCCCATCGCCCCTTGTCTATCACTGCAGCCCCTGACAAAGAGCCCCTCTCCAGCATCCATGATGCAGATAAGAGATTTCTGCAAACACTACCAGAAAACCAAAATGCTTTGTTTCTCCTCCCCTACAAGAGGTCAGATGCAGCTGAAGACCAGGTGCAAAAGGAACACACAGGGAGAGAAAAGCTCTATTACCTGTTAAAGCTATTAGAAGCATTTAAGTTACCTTAATGGCTTAAGATGCACATTGCAATCCAGTCAGCGTATCAGCATTGCTTAGTTGTCCACTGTGAATGAAATATAATAATGACAAATTTGGTTTTCTCATCAAACTAATAACGTTATTTTGGCACAGTAAAGCACGTGGTAAACACAACTTCTGACTTTATCTGTTTGTTTCCCTTTAAGATAGTAGTTACAGGAATAAGCTGATTATTTTGTTAACTAAGATATGACAAATTATCTTGTTGGTTTTTTAGTCAACCAAATAATGAGTTTATTCCAGTGAAAAATGTCCTCTTTCATTAAATGAATAAAAAGAATCTTCCCTCCCTTGGATGGATGCCTTGTTAAACCTCTGGCCCCAGAATGAAGAGCTTCTCATCACATCTGCCCCCAGCGCCAAATTAATGACCAAAGAAATGAAGCAACAGGGTAATCTTCAGCTGTGAGTCAAGGAAATGACTTGGGCAGACAATAAAGTGCAATTGAAAGAATCCTACGTGGGAAGTGTTAATAAAAATGGGTTGGTGTTTATGTGTGTTTGTTCAGAGCTGACAAACAAGATGCCAGGTTTCTGGAATTAAGCTTGGATTGGGGTGAGTGAATGGATCACCTGTCATCTCTCTGATGATTCTGTATGATGCCATCTATATGATGATCACATGCATTCTGTAGTGAATATATCACTGTACCATCTCCATCACCCATCTCTCCACTCCTTGGGTTTTGCTTTCAGAGGAGAGTGGCATTGCATAAAACAGTGCAAGAAGCAACTTAAAAAAGAACACCAGCACAGGAGGGAAATTTTCCAGAGCTATTTCCATCTAAATCTGCAGCCTCCTTCCTGCCCCTTCCATTGCTTCCAGCAGAAGGGCTTTCTGTAATTGCAAACCTTCTGCTGCCCTTTAGTCTTAAACCACATGAACTGGAGGGCAACACATAGCCAGAATAAATCCTCATTTCTCCTTCAGCAACTTATTAGCATAGCAAATCACTGACTGTGCACAGCGACAGTACCAGGGGGAATAATAGTTCCACCTACGAGAAAATATTCTCAGAACTGATGTCAACTGCTTTATATACGTACCCATATCATTCGTAAGCAAACACATTTCAAGACATGGGTTTGTCAGAGAGAGGGAGGATCTGAAGTTTCCAGTACATAGCTGAGAAGTCAGAGAGAATGCGGTAACAGAAGACCAACTTCCACATGGGAAGAGGAGCCACAGTGTGTAAATACTTAGGGACTCTTGTCCAGTCCCAATGGTGTGTTAGCGGTGAAGTCCCTGAGGCAGAGGAGAGGATTGAACAGGAGCATCCTTGCTCTCCACCAATGGCAGCTCCCCTGCATTGTGGAAGGAGACAAATCCTGCTGGAACACTCTGAAAATCCCTTCTGGAACACAGAGCCATACTGAATTCCTGGATCCTGGCTGCCCAAGCTCCACTGTAAATGCAGCACCAAACTGCCCAGACCTACAGGCTGCGTTGGTCTGTACCTATACAGAAGCACAACTGCAGGTACCTGAAGTATATCAACACAAATCACCTACAGCATTTGGAGCTTTCAGAGATCAGCCAAGGTGCAACGGGGGAGTTCTGAGGGTCACTGTCCCTGACTTTGGTCCAGAAATCCCACCCAAGTTCCATTTGGTCCCATGCACACCTTCTTACATTTAGCCCCTTTGCACTCAGACATCTCTTTGGTGAAGTAGGAGAAACCCTCAATCACCTCTCTTATGTTTTGTGTGGTTGTACTACAAGCTTGACACAAAGTTTGCACAACAGCAAAGAAAAAAACTTGGCTGCAATTAACAAGATGCATTCTCTTAAACAGCCAGAATCCCTATAGAGAGCTATAAAAACACTCGGTCTATGTAATCCTGTGTACCATCAGATCCTCTCCTAGGTGGATTCTACTAAGTGTGACCATATAAAAATCAAATATTGCTTACACTATTTGTTATCTAAGAAATAGATGCCCGAGGACAAAATATTTTAGTATATTCATGTAAATGGGAGATACTAATTTTCTTCACACTTCAGCAGGCTGAAAGAACACCGGGTCTGCCATCCCTTCAGTAACTAATGAAAGACAAATCTATTTGTGGAGCCTGGGGAGGTTGGAAATAGATTTGGGTTTTCTTTTGCAGAAGGAAAGGGCAATTTCTGGTTTGCTGGTTGTTTGAGTTTCTGCAGTTATTGGCAAGAGCACCTTGAGGGGTGGACAACAGACTGGTTTGCCTAAATAAACGTGTGCTCTGTGCCCCTTCTACCGCCAAAGCTGCATTTCATGGCCCTGCATCTGAGCAACAGCTGAAGTTTCTAACAGAGAGGAAAAAAAGAGTGACAGGGTGAGTAAAAATACCTCTTTTTTCCTGCAGATGCCTGTTTTAGAGTGGATGAAGTGCATTTTTGTAGTCTCAGAAGATCCAGGTTCTAGTTCTTTCGATATCAGAAACCAACAGAGGCAGAACTTGCTGCCTGCAGAGCTCAGTTTCCTCAGAAATACATATAACCGAGCCCCAAACCTGCCTTCAACGTGAGAAAAAGAGCGTTAAAGGCTATGTGGAAACAGAGCTGGTGACACGCCGCAGGATATCAATCTGACATCAAACAGCCCTACCCATACCAGGAAGCAGCTCCAGACGGTCACATTTCCCTCCTGCAGGGGATAGAAGCAAGGAAAGAAGGAGCCACCGTGTTAGATGTGGTTAAAAGGTGTTTGGCCAAGAAAAGGTGCACCAAAGGGCTGTCCCAATGGGAAATTCCTGACCTCCAGAGAGATCTAAGGCCCTTCATGGAAAGTCTTGTTCACTGTCCTCAGTTTTCAGTGAGAACATCAGTGCAACAAATGACCCTGTGAGGGAAGGGGTTGTACAAGACGTCAGAGCACTGGGTTGGGAACAGCGAGCAAGAAGTGCTTTCAGGTGAGACAGTCATGTCCCCTGTCTAGCCAGTGTTTCCCCTGCCCTAGACTTCAATTGCCGTCTGATGCTCTCACGTTCTCTTCTTCAAATCAGGTAGTTGAGCACAAGTCTTAGTGCATAAACCACATGCTCATGCCTCCATTCAGAGCTCTGTTTAACAAAAACCGCCCATTATTGACTTACATCAGCATTGCAGGAGGCAATGTTGCATCAAAGCCAGGTTGGATGGGGCTTGGAGCAACCTGCTCTAGTGGAAGTTGTCCCTGCCTATGGCAGTGGGTTGGAACTGGATGAGGTCCCTTCCAACCCAAACCAGTCTGGGATTTTGTGACTCTCTGATTCCAAAAGAACACTGTTTGTCAAACTGTAATTGCGATTTTGAAAGAGGAGACCTATTTATGCAGCTCATAATTTAGCACCAATACCAATCTCACCATTTTCCTCTCGAGAGTCACTGCAGTGATTGCATGGGATGCAGATAACATCTCAACTGATATAACACATCTCTGACACTCTGGGGAGTACTCATCAGCCTCGTAAACAGAGAAAATACCTTTGTAATTGTCCCTTCTGCTCTGTTAATGCGACCCAGTTATCACCCTCTTCACAGACAAAGGTTCAGAATTTGCATATAGAATCACAGAATTACGCTGGACCAAACCAAAACACCACCTTTTGGTGATTCCCCATTTGATTCTGCTTCTCTCAGTTTTTTAGGAGGTCTTGAGATGGCTGTACAGGCCAGGGATGACAATCAGCCTGGCTTGCACTGGGAACAGGAAAACCTTCCCACCATTTCCTATGGCCCTGGCACAGCTCTTCAAGGGCTGTGTTCAGCAGCTACTGAAACACTTTGGGATTACATGTGATGTTTATCATCCTGAATAAAGACAAAGCTGCACTGAGAACAGCTGAAAATGGCATTTCCAGTTTGTCTGCATCCATTAATTGAAATTCCAGTACATTATCCTCTGCAATTGATGTTCCAGCATTCTGGGAGGACACTATACACGGACTGGGATGGTCGCAGGACACAGAACAGGACTCATGGGCAGACCAACCAGTAGAGCTGGAAAATTCAGCAAACCTTTTCAAGTTTGCTTTGGTTGCTTGGGTTGTTTTAAACTCTTGCTGCTTCTACAGACAATGCTTGTTGGTAAAGGGGTTGTGCCCCCAAAAGCTTCCCTTGGTGTCCTGGTTACTCCCATTAGAAGACTTCACCTCTACCGGTAAAGCTTGCTGAAGCTGGTGCCAGAGAAAGATGATGTTTCTGTGTCATTTGCTGCCTGTCCCCTTACCCGGAGAGAAAGAGCGAACTAGCATGTTAGAATCATCGAATCAGCCAGGCTGGAAGAGACCTTTAAGATCCTCAAGTCCAATTGTTACCCCAGCACTGCCAAGGCCACCAGTAACCAGTGCAAATATTTGTTCACTAAACCATGATCAGCCTAAGCGAAAAGACATCAGCCACCTTCCCATCTGTGTAAGGTCAGCAGGAGACACCAGGAGCCATTTGTTCTCTGTGACTGCAGTGAACAAGACAAGGGCTTAAAGTGCACCAAGGATGATCCAGATTGGAAATTAGGACTAATTCCTAATTGCAAGGATGGTTAAGCATTGCCACAGACCGTGTGTAAAGATGACACAGCCATCCATGGAGACCTGGAAGAGCAGCAAGCATTTGTCAGAATTAAGAGGGATACAGTTGGGTCTGATTTTGGACACTGGGGTGACAACTTGTAGAGTTGATGTAAACCAAGTATGCCCTTTTGCTCATGCATCAAGAGGCCACAGAAACAGCCTGCAGCAGATCCCTGGGGTATCTGTATGGAAGAGCACGTTGCTCACCTTCACCATCACAAAGCTATCACTAAAGCAGTGATAACTCCTTCACAAGCCAACAAAAGTGTGTCTACCTAAAGTAAAACTGTCACGAGTTTGATAAGTTGATTTAATATGCTGCATTTTAAAGAGTGCAGGTTTAGTTGTACTCATTTTTATGAAAGGGAAAAGCTTTGGTTCACTCAATTTGTTTCTGTCAAATACACTGTAACTTGAGCAGCGATGGAGTAAATGATATTTAGTGAAACTGCTAAAAGAGTCCCGTGTGTTGCATTAACCCCTCGCAGTGCTAACGGAACATGTCAGGTGCTTTTCCAGCAAAGCACATCTCCTGTGCAGCAAGAAAACAGTATTGATGGGTTTACTGTTTGCCTACATGAAAATCCAACGCACTGCGTGAGAGCGCTGCACTGAGCAGAGATTGTGTCAACTGAACAGCAGCACTGATGAAGGGGAAACAGCACAGGAACTGCTGCTGGACATCACAGCACCAAAACACTTCCTGCCTTCCCTGAATCTCCGGGTTCCAGCTTAGAGTACTGAATGCACTGCAGTCAGCCTGGGGTTCCCACCATGCTCAGCAAAGACCTGACACCTTTAGGGGCTGCTTTACATGGAGCTGATGATCTCAATCAAGACCTACCAAGTGCTCAGGTCCATGAGGTTTTGAGAGCCCTCAGCTCCCACTGAAACGAGTTACAGGGACAGAAGCTGCCACACTTTGCAGAAGGGAATCTCATAGCAGGAGATGCAGAAGTACTCCTGCCTGGACATTGCTCCAAGTGAAACCAGCACAAAGAGCAAAGAGGAAGCCCCCAGCCTCCATTGCTGCTGCATTTTGTGTGAGCACATACTAAAAGCAACCTTCCTTCCTCCAGCAGAATCTCCCATCGCCGATGCACTATCCCAAAAGGGCATCGTTATCATGAGCCACAGCAAAGCTCCAAAGCCTTTTTTCATGACATTCCTGAACTGTTTGCTCCACCCTGATTCATTTTAGGAAACCGATAAGACAGCTGTGAAAATACAGCCCGTAGAGCCCTCTCACATTACAAACCAGCTGGCAGCGTTTGCACTTCTTTTTTCATCCCAAGGGAAAAAGGATTGTTGTTTACCCCACTTTTCCAAAGGCACATGAACCAAGCTGTAACCTTCTTTTCGTTAACACCACCCCTAATGTTAAAGTAGGTGTGCACTGATAAGCTAGCTTGCAATGATCAGCAAAGCAGCTGCCTCCAAAGCACTGGTGGGCTCTACTCAAAGAGTTGTCGTATTACGAAGGGGCTTTGGGGCTTCCCTTTCATGAAGTACTCCTCATTGTCACTGCTCCTCTTCAGTGCCTCCCGTAACCATCGCTGCGTTTCTCATCTGACAGCTTCCCATCATCAGGCGGTAGCTGTTAAGATCTACAGAGCTGCTGTGCTCACCCCGGCACATCTGATGACACCTGATAACAGCAGCTTCTGCCAGAATCTCCTGCACATTCCTGTGCCTTAAAGGCAGGAACGGGATGGAGGCACAGCCTGCTCGGCCTCCCGCACCATGTTCCTGCCTCCTTCCCAACCGCTCCACTGTTCTACTGACACTCCGTTCTCATGCTTTCCTGAAGCACAGTGTCTGCCATCAAGCTGTTGGTTTGCACCCCAGATACACCTGCAGTGCAGTGAGATCCCTCTGCTAGAAACATCTATGCTCTGTGATGCAGCCTGGGAATCCAAATATTTGGGGCAAATGACAGTGTAGACATCGTTGAGCTGAATTTACAAGTGAAAAAGGATGCTTTGATGTTGCAATATCTTTTCAATGGTCTCCTTATTGCAGCTGATCCCAGCTGTCTGCTAAGCAGTCACTATCCCAACACTTCCCTTTCTGATCTCTTGGTTTGCACTGATACTTAACAGCAGCCCACACATGACAGTCATTTCTTCCCCTTGGTCTAGATGCAGTGCCTGCAGCCTAGAGACCTGCAACAGAGAAGCAAACTTTGGTAACGGGCTTGCAACTGAATGAAGCAGCTCCAGAGAGCTCCAGATTGCCTCTGCTGCCTCTGCACTCGCTGCCTGCATGCTCCGGCTAAAGGATCCAAGGAACATCTTCAGACCTCATAGCAGCCTTCCAATATCTGAAGCCTCTTGGGAACAGGTTGGGCATAGGTCGGTTGGTGGGGAGCAACTGCATTGTGCACCGCTTGGCTTGTGTATTCCAATTCCTTATCATTAGTATTTTCCCTTCCTGTTCTATCCTACTGAACTGTTTGTATCCCAACTCACAAATTTTTCTTTCTTGTTTTTAACCCCAATTCTCTCCCCCATTCCATTGAAATGTTCACCCAGAGGAAATGTTTCTCTTCACATGCAAACAAACACAGGACACAGCTTCTAAATCACCACATCATCATGCAGAGATCCTGGAAAAAGGGAATCTGGGGGCTGGCTACTGCAAGGGATGTACTAGAGACGTTCTTCTGCTTTGGCCCTAGGAGGATTTCCATGTATAAATCCCTCTGGGAATATCATTGCTTTCCTCAGCATCCCTTTTGAAATCCACAAAGGGTTGTAAGTCGAGGGAGCAAGGCCAATGTGGCTGTATGGGTCCTGCCTCTCTGAGCCTCTCCAGGGGTTCCTTCTCAGATAGAGGATGATGTGATAGAACAAATCACTCTGTAGACAACCAGTGCTGCTGCCTGAGGTGACACCAGTGACTCCAAACACCACTTGAGCCCTGCAGCTCCTGCCCATCACTTGGTCACGCCATTATCCCTCCATTATGAGTATCTGTTGTGTAACATCAGATACTTTGCAGTTAATTTTTTTTAAGGTAAGTCAGATTTGAACAGAATCAAAAATAAGCAAGAGCTAAAATATCTGCAGTGCTGGGGCTGTGCCAAACACCTACAGATTGTGTACCCTGTACTCAAGTCTTGTCAAGCAGCTCGGCACATCTTTATTCTAATCATTTACTTTCATTTTATGCCTAACAGAGTGTTGTCCTGGCTACTCAAGCAAAGCACAGCAAGAGAAGTACAGAGGCCATGGAGATGCTGCTCTGGAGCCAGGCTGAGAGAGCTGGGCTGGTTCAGCCTGGGGAAGAGAAGGCTTCTGTAGAGGAGAGCTTAGAGCAGGTCCAGTGCCTGAAGGGGCTGCAGGAAACCTGGAGAGGGGCTTTGGACAAGGGATGGAGTGACAGGACAGGGGAATGGCTTTAACTGCCAGAGGGGAGACTGAGATGAGCTCTTGGGCAGAAGTTCACAGCTCCCACCACAGCCAGAGCCATAGGGATCTGCTTCTCTATCACTTGGACCTGATGCAGCTGAAGCTGGCTTTTTTCCTAGAAACTTCCTAATAACCTCCCTGCTGCAGTGAAACAATCTAAACTCATGAAAATGCTGCAAACCCCTTGTACAATGCCTGTACACACTGTGCTATGCCCAACCAAATGTGACTTTACCCCAAGTGATCATTATCTGCTGAAGGAAAGAGACTGGCCACTGGGTCTAGAGAGCATGGATCAATGCCAGCCAGGATTCCTGCTCTCCTGTGAAAGCCACAGGAGAGCTCTGTAAGTGGAGCTGCTCTTTGTACCCACTCCAGTTTGGAATGAAGAATGTTTCCATACTCAGTCGTAATGTTTTTTCCACCTCTTCTTTGCATGCGAATATCACAACAACAGCCCCTCACCAGAAACATCAGCCAGCTTCTTGCTTGGATTCACTTCTGGTTTATAGATATTTATACTGTTAAATATATGTTTATATACATTTATACCTTTAAAGATACTTTTATATACATTTATACTGTTGAATAATTCTTCCTATTGAAGAAAGAGTTTAGGAATAAATTTAGGGAGACAGACTTTTATCTTTTAAGAAGAAAGATCTGAAAGAATGACATAGCCCTTGGAGGTAGCACAGCCCAAAGGATGGCAACAACCCGGATGCAGAGGTGAAGCCAGTAGGCGCTCAATATTCATTTGCTCAGCAAATCTCAACACAGTGTGTAGTTTTATTCCCCCAGAGGTATGAACAAGCCTTGAGAAGGTAGCAGAAGACCAGGAGAGTATGGAGGTCTGTAAGGTAGGGCTGACACACACACTCTGCAGGTTTAGACAGACAGACCAAAGGGTTATGAAGGGTTTGCTCTGCTTTTAAAGCACGTATGACACTAGGGCACTTCTCCCAGAGGCGCAGAAATGCTCATCCAACAGCACTGTGGTCTCTCAAATTTAGGAGGTACCTTTCAAAGTGGACTTCAATGCTGAGAGTCACAGTAAAGGCCATGTGGAAACAAGAGAGGTACAGGACATGATAACAGCAAGGTTTAGGCACACAGAGACGAAAATAATCCAAGGGAGCAACTCCTCTTCCACCAAGGAACAAAAGCAGCAGGTTTGAAGGAGAGGAGACCTCTCTGATGTGTTACTGAAAAACACCCGGGATTTGGATCACAGAATCATAGAATGGCTTAGGTTGGAAAGGACCCTAAGACCATCCAATTCCAACCCCCTGCCATGGGCAGGGACACCTCACACCAGACCACATTGCCCAAGTGTCCTGGGTTCAGCAGCAGCAGTCATTCTTCTCCTTCTTGGTAGTTGGTGCAGCGCTGTGTTTTTTACTTTCAGCCTGGGAACAGTGCTGATAACACCAATGGTTTCAGTTACTGCTCAGTAATGTTTTGTCTGACCAAGGACTTTCTGAGCCTCATGCTCTGCCAGGGAGGAGGAGAAGCCTGGAGGAAACAGAGACAGGACACCGGACCCAAACTGACCAAAGAGGTATTCCATACCACAGCATGTCATGCCCAGGATGGAAAAACAGAGACCCAGAAGGGTGAGGAGTGCACTGCTTGGTTGGGCTGGGTATTGGTGGTGAGCGATTGTATTCTCTTTCCTTGTGTTTCTCTTGTCATCATTATTGTCGATGGTAGCAGCAGTGGTTTGTGTTATACCTTAGTTACTGAACTGCTCTTATCTCAATCAGTGGGAATTGCATTCTTTCTATTCTCCTCCCTATCCCCCTGGGACTGGGGGAAGAAAGAGGGGGAAATGAGTGAGTGAACTGCTTGAGGGGCTTAAACCATGACACCAAGGTTCTGTCTAACCTGGCTGTGAACACTGCCCGGGGTGGAGCATTCACCACTTCTATGAGCAACCCATTCCAGTGCCTCACCGCCCTCATAGTAGAGAACTTCTGCCTCAGATCCAGCCTGAACCTCCCCCGTTTCAGTTTGAACCCATCACCCCATTGCTGCCACAATAGTCCCTAATGAAAAGTCCCTCTTCAGCATCCTTGTAGCCCCCTTCAGACACTGGAAGCTGCTCTGAGTAGCTTCTTTTCTCCAGGCTGAACAGCCCCAATGTTAGCCTGTCTTCATATAGGAGCTGCTCCATTTCCTGAGCATCCTCATGGCCTCCTCTGGACTTGCTCCATGTCCTTATGTTGAGGACATCAGAACTGCACAAGGTTCTCCAAGTGGGATGCAAAGGGAATGCTGATTGTGCAAAACAAAGAAAACAATGATAATATGGTCCGCTTAAAGGTAGAGTCTGAAACAAGGGGAAAGGTAAGACCAAGGCAAAGTCAAACAGGAACGATATTAACTACCAACATTAGGCAAATGCCAAGGGCTGCTGTTGCTCTTGGAGCGGCAATGCATTGGACCAGTGGCTGCCAAAGGTCACCCTGAATTGGCCACAATGCGTCCTTACATCTAGAGACCCCACTGTTATACTCATGCTCTTCTATGGACAGTGCTTGAAGTTTGTCCTACCTCCCAGGCTGCCCACCCTCAGACAATGATTTCCAGCAGAGGTGACTTACATTCTGATACTGAGTTAATGATTGACTGAACTCATGTTCTTAATAAACCTGCAAAAGAGTGTGACCTGGGAGGCAAAAGGCACCTTGTAGCCTGGCACCTGCGTCCTGACAAAGTTTGGGTGCAAAAGATTAGGAGTTAAATCAAAGGTGAGAACAACTGAGAGAAAAAGGTTCCTGAAATCAAAGCATCCAAGAGCTTGAAGTTTAGGGAGTCCGGAAAGGAAGAAGCCTGAAATACTGATTAAGAATTCAGATTTGAACACGAACTGGAATATTCCCAGAGAGAATAAGCTGGGATTCCCATGTGCCCTGGTGCAGCATTACCTATGCTTTGTTCTTCATTCCTTACAGATGGGTCATAGAGACTCCTCATACCTTAGTGACGTGATTTAATCAAGGATGGATTTATTAGAATAGGAAAATTAGGCAAAAGTAAAATACACCTCAGAAACTGAGTGACTCTGATGGGAAAGAGCCATTAGTGGAGGCAGCAGGATGAGTTTTCATTGTTGGTGGACAAGACAACCCTGGCAGGAGGTACAGGGAGCCCAAGCCACGTTTATGGGAGAGAGGAGGTTCCCAAGAGGTGCAGAACCTTTTCTTGGTGGAGTACGAGGTATTTTGTCACTTGTTATTCTTTCAAGCATCAAGCAGATCATTCATACACTGTGGGGAAAAGGGATTATCCGAACTAGTGGCTGGTACCAGGATTTCTGGCAAGCCACAGAGCAGGATACAATACTTGACCCAGGCCAACACAGAGAAGAACTGACCCAGAAAGTTTAAGATCTAGATATGCTTTGTGTGTGCTAAGAAAATACACTTAAAAGGTTTACTGTCACCTTCCAAAATAGAGGCCTTCAGTGCTCAGATTATCATCCCTCACCTGGAAATTGCATTTGGGGCCTTCCACGATGTCCAATGCAGTCAATAGGAAAGGGTCTTTGAACGACTTCCAATGGAGTCATTGAAGTTCCTTTTGGCCACGTTCAAAACACACTGCAAGTTTCAGCTCTGGAACCTGTGTGTATGAGCAGAAAAATACCTGAGCCAGGGGAAGAGGAACATTCTTTGTCAGCAGTAAGAACACAGCACAGCAACACCAAAGGACTGAGAACACAGAAATTGTTCATTCTAGGAATCCATTTGATGTTCAACCATAGAAATAATATTTGTGAGACTCAAGAAGCTTTAAAAGAAGACAGGAAACAAGCCAAGCACCAGGGAAATCGTGCACAAAGTGCAATATTTGAGAATAAAAAGTAGATTAAGTGCAGCAAAACATGTAATGGGAAATGAGAGAGTAAAAAGCCACAAGATTCAGCATCTGAGGAATACAGAACAGTTTTGCCAAGAATTATTCACATACATCTGCACAAGCCCCAGCCATCTATTTTTACTTTTTTTTGTGGGCCAATAAAGAGAGCTGCACATTGTCAGCCCTAAAAATAAGCCCTTAAGCTTTAAAACCCATTTGTATCAGGGTACAGAAAGTAATGATTATGTTCAAATTAACCTTTCCCACAGATTTTTTACCTTCAGCCGCATTAGACCGAGGGCACTGCATCACCTTTTCTTCCCCTTTATACAGGGACAAGAGAAAGCACAGAAGAGAAAGGGTTGGGTGATCCCAGTCAGGGACCACTGTAACCCAATCTTCCTGCTTGGGATCCCCTGACCTCTTTGCTCTAGGGCTTTTGATCCCAGGTCTGTTGGTCTACCTTGTAGGATGGGGGTTCTTCAAGAGCTTGCACTAGATAAGTCCACTGTTGGCCTCCAACTGAAGGTTAAACCCCAGCTCCATCCAAAACATGAAAAACTCCCTCAGCTATAAATGCTTCCCACTGTAAATTCCAAGGTGTGAATTATCACCCCGTGTCCTATCACTGCAGTCCCCTGTTCATCTGCTTTAGCACTTGCCCCTGTGCTGGTTCCAATCATTACCTTCCCTGTATAGCCAATGGTGGCTTTGCTCTACTTACTAAATTGGCTTCTAGAGCATCCATGCTAGCCCATGCAGAGGTACTTCAGTGGCCACCCTCGAAACGCCCTTAATAATGCCTAAATAAAATAAATGCTGATTTATTTCCCTGCGGCAAGCTTCAAAAATCAGGTACAATTCTCCAACACAGGGGTACAACCAGCCATAAAGACCCAGAGGATTTTCCTTATGGAGGGACAGTGATTTCCTGGGCTAAGACTAGACACAAGGTCTTCCCAATGTTGGCTCTAGCTTTGCCAAGATAAAGGCAACACCAGTCCCCAACTCTCCTGATTTACAATACTGAGTATTACTGCTATCAACAAAGCCAACCTCCAGTGGATGCCATTAAATCAGTTGTTTATTCAGGCAACGCCATTTCAACCCAGCTGGTTTCTTCAGTTGCCATTTCCTATGGTCTGTTTAATTCACCACAGTGATACCCATAGGTGTGAGTGGAGCACATTAAACCCTGCTTGTAAGAGCCAACCAGAGCTTCCACCGCTGTGGCAGTTGTTGAGAGGCCAAAGGATCCTTTCCGCAGCATTTCCTTCAGGTTGTCTTTTTTTGCCCTCTTTTGTTTTTCTCTCTATTTAGAAAACAAACTCTAAACCTTCTGAGCAGTCAAAAGCTCACCATGAGCCACAGATTAACCTCAGCAACAACAGAGCTGCAAGTCACAGGTTATGGGGCAGAAAGCCAAGGAGACAAGTGGTGGGGAGCTTCTGGGACAGCCCTTGAGTTGAAGAGCTGCCAATCTAAAGGGAGGTTTTGCCTTTCAGCTAACACTTTATTCACATAGCATCACAGAATGCTTTGGGTTGAAACAGAGCTCAAGATCACCCAGTTCCAACCCCTTGTCATGGGCAGGGACACCTTCCACTGGAGGAGGCTGCTCCAAGCCCTGTCCAGCTTGGCCTTGAACGTTGCCAGGGATGGGGCATGCACTTCACTACTGTATTCCAAAACTTCCTATTGGAAAGGCAGCACCAATACGTGGGAAACGCTGTCAGGCTTTGGAACACTTTCCAACTGAAAATAACTTATAGCTTTGAAAGTAACACTTGCAGTACTTACCAGGTGTTAAATGTTTGATGTGTTCATTTTTAAAGTGACAGCATGACCCTGAGGCTGTTTTTAGGCTATTTTGGTGCAAAATGTCAGGTTCCTGCTCCGAAGAAGACTCTGGAGCTCCTCAAGACCGGCAGCCACATTTGTGGAATGGAGAAGACACCTTATGCAAGGGGACATCAACACCTTTCAGGCTCAGCTGAGCCATGCGTGGGGTTGAACACCAACCTTACCAACACACCGAGGTACTGGTGTTACCACCACGTTATCTTTGAGAGCTGCAGTAAAAGACGTAATAATATAAGAGGAACTAATGCAGTTTTGCCTTCCTCAGGCATTAATGCGGAACCTGTGTGATTCCATGATGAATTTATGCAGCAATAAGATGACCCTGCAATAAAAATAGAAACTCAGTGGGCAGTCTGGATACCGTGAGTTTTCCTAAAAAGCAACCTGTAAATATCCACAGAGGAAGATGCACCCTTGGAAAACAATGAGTCAGAAATGGTTTTTTCTCTCCTTGACACACGGAGCACAAGAAAGAGCTAACATGGGTAGCAGTTGCAAGCACACTTGTCTAACACTGCTTCCTTCATGTCTGAGAACTTGTCCTTCACAAAACATTGGAATATTTGTCCTGCTGTGGATGAAGTGCTCCTATTTCCCAGCCACTTATTCGCTGTGTATCTTGGCTTGTCATGTTGTGTTTCTCTTGCTTCAAGTTCATGACAACAGCATTATGCCTTGAAGAGACTCATGCTGAACATGCTGAACAGGTGACACATAAGGATGACCACCTCAGTAAGAGAGCAGAGAATGTGTATATCATGCAGTCAAATGTGTGTGTCTTAGCAGGATGGTGCCACCGGCAGAACTCCTGTTGGGTACCATGCCAACTCACAGTGGATCCATTTAACCTAACAGCATGATTTCCATACTAAATCAGGGGCAGGTTTGCAGCAGTCATCACATCCGTGACGAGTATTGCAAAATAAACTCCCAGAGTCCTGGTTTTACCTGGTATTTTTGGGGTCTGGATCTTACCACTTGATGGGAACAGAGGCAGAGGAGTGATGAAGGCGGCAGCGGCACAGATGTGCACATGCAAACATAAGGGCTCATTCCACCTGATGCAGCATTAAGGTCATTGCATAAACAGAGGGAAAACACCGCAGTAGACCAAGGCACAACCTAACCCTTATCACACCCTTATTTCAGCGTTGTTTCTTCATGCGTGTGCAGACAGGAGAATCAAGTATTCCCTTCCAGAGAAGCTGTGGCTTCCCCATCCCTGGCAGAGCTCAAGGCCGGGTTGGATGGGGCTTGGAACAACCTGCTCTAATGGAAGGTGTCCCTGCCAGTAGTAGGGATTGGAACTGGATGAGCTTCAAGGTCCTTTCTAATCCAAACTATTCCATGATTCTATGGTTGATTCAACTGCTTGCAATCCCATGAACACCACATACGTGCAGGTCCTTGGCTGCTGATCCCAGGTACACCGTCCACTCAGCACCAACCCCAGCTCCCGTGGATGATTACCAAAGAGATGATTTTAATCCTTCTCTAGCTGGAGGCTTTCCTAGACAGTAAACCATGTATGGTATTTAGGCTGGAAAGGCAATACATGTGTAGCTATAATGTTCTCACAAATTTAAGATGTATTTGTTGTTCATCTGATCCATTTCAAATACTACAGTCATTTGTAATGCATACTCATACCTTATCAGATCACTATGGAATCCTTCGCCTCAGATATTTAACATGAAAGTAATAAACTGAAGGTAGACTTTCATTCATAACCACTCTATAATCTAGAGACAAATTATAGAGGCAGAATCGCTCCAGAAGTACAGAAAAGAACCAATTTTAAACCAAATTGACCGCAGTGGTCATTCACAGGGAGTAAGGACACACTCCTGGGTTACACACAGTGGATAAATGGGAAATTGAATGCCAGTTCCTCACCTGTCATTTCCTATGGAAGATTCAAAGAATCAGTTCCCACTGATCACAGACTGGGTTGGGATTATACAATGCAGGAAGGTTTAGAACATGGTCTGCTCTGGTGAGGGCTGCGACCGGGCACATGGCTGAAAACAGGATGGACAGTTATCATGAAGGCAACAGAAAGCTGTTTCCTCCAAAAAGAGATCAACTTTCACCATCTTTTGCTGAATAGGTGGGTGTGAAATCACTGCCCTGACAATGAGGGTCCAGAGGGAGCAGCAAATGCACAGCACACAGGAAACTCAAACTGAAAGTACACAGGGCACTTGGGAGAGTCACCATTTGTTAGTGCTGCCCTATGTGTCTAATCCCAGCCAATTGAGTGCTGATGCTGTCATTTCTACAAGGCTTGAGTAATATTAAATACCACTGTGGGCAGGTGTGAGTGTTGTTTCAAAGATAATTGGTACGAGGTACAAAGGGCCACAGTCACAGGTGGAACAAGTTAGTACTGCCCATTCCAGGGGCGTAGAGTGATGCCACATTAAATCACCCACTAGCATGCCTTGCTGTATCCGACCCAGTCCTTGCATGCTGTGAATAGGCCCCACCAAACAACACAGTTCAAACCCAGCGCCATGACCTCTCCCATCCTTGGCAGGGTTTACACAACGAAGTCATTCACATTCACTTTAAACATGTGTACAGTTCCGCCAGCTTAAACAGAGGGTTTGTGTGCTGGAAGGTGATCATAGAATTGACCGGGTTGGAAATCACCTTTCAGCTCATCCAACCCAACCATTCCCAGCACTGCCAAGGCCACCACTGACCCATGGCACTGAGGGCCTCACCTCCACAGTGTGTGATCACTCACAGGGACGGTGACTGCAGCACTGCCCTGGGCAGTTCCAATGCTGAGCACCCTTTGGGGAAGGAATTGTTCCTCAGCTCCATCCAACCCTGCCCTGGTGCAGCTTGAGGCCGTTTCCTCTTGTCCCATCCCTTGGTCCTTGGGAGCAGAGCTCAGCCCCCTCCTGGCTCCATCCTCCTCTCAGGCAGTTGTAGGCAGCCATCAGGTCCCTCCTGAGCCTTCTCCAGACTGAACCCCCCAGGTCCCTCAGCCGTTCCCCATCACACTGTGCTCCAGGCCCTGCAGCAGCTCCATTGCCCTCCTCAGGCCCTGCTCCAGCACCTCAATGTCCCTCTTGTAGTGAGCGGCCCAGAGCTGAACACAGGATTTGAGGTGCAGCCTCACCAGTGCCCAGTGCAGGGGCACAACCGCTGCCCTGGTCCTGCTGTCACACTGGTGCTGATACAGACCAGGGTGCCCCTGCATAAACCATTTCCTCTTATTCAAATCAAGGTGACAGAAAGCTCTTGGCAATGGGGACTATGCTGTTGTGTCCATTTGCCTGTCAGTGGGAACCTCAGGTAGGACATCACTCCACTACAATTTCACAGTTTAATCTCATCATCCATCTTCCCGCTCGTGTCCTAAGCTTTACTAATTCATGTTCCCCTCTACAAGACAGGTTGTATTCAAAAGAACAGCGAAGACAAAACCACAGAAGGAACCAGTATCAGAGCAGGAACTAGAAGAAACTTCCAAAGAGCATTTCCACACCTGTGTTTAGGGAGGCATCGGATCAGATCTGGGAAGCACAGGATGCTCTGCTCTGCACCCGGTGGAGATGGCATCACTTTAATCACTCCTCAGCACCACGTGTTGGATAGGACATTTTTATTTATGGTTTATATATAAACGAGCTGTTGTTCCCACATTGAGCATCAAGTGAGGGGAAGCATGGAGAGGGGAAACATCCCCATAACGCAGGGCTCGGGCTGTAGTGCTCCACAGGAATTATTTCACACCAGAAAGACAAAAGTCGACAGAAGGAACATATGATCCAAATCCTGGGCAATATCAAAAGGCACCGGCTGCATTTCCTAGTTACGGGAGCACAGGACGAGTTGCTTGGTAACAGCTCCAGCCACGCTCTGTTCAGAAAGCAGCCATCAAAGGCGCTCCCATGCCACTGCAGCGTTGCCACAGCAACCCCCACAAGTGATGGATCCCAAGTTGGAGACACATCTTCAAGCAAGAATATGCTTCCTCTCATTTCAGACCCTTTCCAAGCCATAAATACATGGAGCCTGCCATTCTAAAGAGCTCGCAGCAAGGCTGACTTATGGGGTTCTTTGTCTGCACCCACGTCAGCTGAGCCTGTGCACATCAGAAAGCAATTTGCAAGGAAAAGATATAAAACCTGATGTCTGCAGTGTTAGGTTGCAAGGATCTCATCAAGCAGTGAGGTACAACGAGGAGCAGATGTGCAACTGTGATCCCACAGTGCATAAAAGAACTGTGAGGGGAGGGTCTGAACCTGATAGTGGTGAGCTGTGGTCATGGGGTTGGAACTGAGTGAGCTTTAAGATCCCTTCCAACCCAAACCATTCCATGACTCTGTGACTGATCCTATGACTTGCAGCCGAGTGGGACGAATCACAGCTTTGGCTGAACTTGCTCTCCAGGACGTGGATTACCCAGGATAAGCAGCTCAGATGGAGACACCCATGTTTGAGACACCCATTTTCAAGGCACCCACTTTTGATGCGATGGACCCCCCACCCTTATGCCATCTCACTGCCTCACTGTAGGCAGCTGCTCCACAGCTATACCCAGATACAAACCTGCTGTGTCCCAAACAGTCTGATGGGGAGTTTACTACGACCATGTGGAAGAGTAAGTTTGCTGACTCCTAGGAGTACGTTTTCCCCTTGAAGCCAAGGAGTTGGGTGAGTTTGCAGGACACCAGCTGTAACCCAGTGTGCAACTCCTTCATTTCGGCACCAAACCAGACACAGACCTTGACAGGGAATTCACTTTCCAACATCAACCACCAGTGTGAGGTCCCCATTCATCCCACTGGTGGTGCCAGATCTTCAGGCAAGTACCAAAAGCAAATGATGAGGAGCAACACAGAGCTGCTCTTCCTGCTGCCATGATCTGCCAATGGCTGGCAACTGAGCAGAAGGGCATTAAACAGAACTGAGGTCTTTGTGTTTTTTTTTTTCCTGGAAATGTCTAAAATGGCAGAATTATGAAATAATGATAGCCTGCCTTGAGCTGGACACAAAGACATTGCTCCCCACAAAGCCCCAGCAACCATCTTACCCTGAAAGAACAAGAAAGCAGACTGCCAAAGCCCTCATGAAATGCCACCCAACTGTTAATTGTCTGTAATAATAACCAGTAATTCCTTACAAAGCATCCATTCTTGTTCCCTAATTCCCACCTAAGGATGTAAAAGACTAAACCATTCCCTAGTTGTATCTTTTTAGGAAGATAATTCCCACTTTATCCCTTCAGGAAAAACACACAAATCTCTTTGAAGAGGGAAATAAGGACATTTATAAAGGCTCTATAAAAGTGCTTGACTGAGTCCAAAGGGCTTAGCAGGACCAGAGGTTACACCTGTATGTACAGATTCATTTCTTCTGTGGCCCAACAAGAGGGGAGTTCAATGGCCTCAGCCCAGCACTTCATATCAGGTCACCTTGCACACAGCCTTGACAGTTCTGCACTCCAGCAGGGAAAGCTGCATGGGTTTATGCTGGAATCAGCTGTAATTTCATCATCACCATTTACATGTGTTTCAAGAGTACATGTTATTTATACAAGAGCACATGTTATTTATTACAGATGGGAGACAGTGATTACAATGATGGAAGACGTTATCGTGGGGATCTGTTACAGATTGCCCGATCAGGAGGACTCTGTGGATGAAGGACTCTATAGAGAGACAGGAACAGTCTCATGCTCGCAGGCCCTTGTTCTCATGGGGGACTTCAACCACCCTGATATCTGTTGGATGAATGGTACTGCCGGGCACAAGCAATCCAGGAGGTTCCTTGATTGTGTGGAAGACAACTTCCTTCTGCAAGGGATAGAGGAGCCAACAAGGAGAGGTGCCATGATTGACCTCCTCCTCACCAACAGGGAAGGGCTGGTTGGAAATGTGATGCTCTAGGGTACCCTTGATTGCAGCGATAATGAGATGGTTGAATTTGAGGTCCTGAGGACAGTGAGAAGGGCGTGCAGCAAATTCACTGCCCTGGACTTGAAGAGAGCAGACTTTGGCCTCTTCAGGAACCTGTTCAGTAAGGTTCCATGGGATCTAGCCCTAGAGGGCAGGGGGACCAAGACTGTTGGTTGATATTCAAGGATCACCTACTGCAAGCTCAGGAGTGATACATCCCTACTAGAAGGAAGTACTGCAGGAAGGCCAGGAGA